>AYJT01068806.1:0-20116 GCA_001278415.1 Ocimum tenuiflorum
AGATAAAATTAAACATTATGGGGAGGGCGAAGGAGTCTCGAACCTAGAAAGATTCAAACATACCAGCTCAACTATCAGAAGATATAATAAATTTATGCATTGTTTTATATATATAAGTGAATTGTTGTGGGATCGTTAGGATCAGTAGAATCGTACGATCCCACGCGATCCTATGCGATTCCACCGATCCTACTCTGATCCTGCTACAAAATTCGATCCTATGCGATCCAGGATCGCGATTTTAACAACATTGCTTCCTTCCTCATAACCTTTCTCCCTCACCAATCCTCTCATCTCCTCCCCATCTCCGTCAGCGCTCCCCTCTACAGGCGGTCGGCATCCTTTACCCGAATCCCAACCATAATGGTAGCCGAAGAATCTTTCCCCGAATCTCTAACGTTACACACGACACCATCTAGAGATTGAGAGGCCCTTATATTAGTAACCTTAGTCTGGGGTTGATCAGAACCCCTAGAAAATCCCTTATCATTCCGACCAAACTGATCCACCTTCCACTCCCTTTCCCAATAGGCACCTCCCTCCTTCCCCTCCCTCTCTCTCCTAGAGAAGCTGCCCTCCCTCCTCCAGCAGATCCTGAGTTATATGTAGATCTACTCCTAACCTCTTCCCCATCTTCCCTGCTCTCAACCATGCACCAAAAGCTGGTGACTCCTTGCTCCCCTGATGTCATAACATTCCTTCATTACATGACCAACCCTACCACACCCGTAATAGAAGTCCGGAAGGCGTTCATAGCAAAGAAGAATGAGTCGTTTATCTCCATCTTTATTGAGAGCAGTCGTAACACATCGTTGAAGGGGCTTGGTTAGAGGTCTGAAAACCCTAACCCTAGCATACTTGTTGTAACATTCACCTCCCGATCCCACATCAACATCAATGACCTCCCCAATCATAGAACTAATCTCTTCTACTACAGTTTTTTGCATACAGAAAAGAGGGAGGTTATGAAGTTGAACCCACAGACAAAATTGGTCGAAAACCACTTGTGCCGCACTTTGTAAGTCAATTGGCTCCTTAAAATCCATATAATAATTAAAAAAATTCCAAGGACCCTCATTTAAAGCACGAATCTTATCAGAGTTAACCGATAAGTCAGCAATAAATAAGTTATCCCCAATGATTTCAAGGATAACTGTGCCTCTGGCCTGGATAATTGTTTGAACTTGTGAGATTAAGGTATCTCTATTGATGGCTTTGGAAGAAAAGACTTTTCCACTACACATCGTTGAATGTCATTCTTGAAAGGCATTCCTTACTTTCAAGAATGACATTCTCTGATAAAACAATAGTATATGTCGCTGCCTCACTCGATATGGAGAGCTCCTTCACCAATCGCTCTATTTCCTCCTAATCCATAATGCTCCTTCGAAAAATACGAAGATTGATCGCTACAAGCGTGTAGCAAAAACTACTTTCATAAACCTAGCCACCGCCGCCAAGGTTTAGGTTTAGGGTTTAGAGAGAAAATACTGATAAAATGACTTCAGTATCACAAATTTGACAATATTAAGTGTCCCAAAAATGTATGTATCCTATCATATTATGCTTCATTGAAATCAATTCTATTTTCTTTAGATGATGGTAAATTTGTTGCTCTCTCTTCTATGTTTGTGCTGCGATAACTTTTTTTTAGAACTGAAAATTGAAGTATATTCCAAAATTGGATATTATTAAATACTATATTACTATATAAAATATTTAATTTGGCTAATAAGCTGATAGGCTGGGGGAGTAACTATTGTATAAATACTATAATTAGTTTAGTATGATAATTTTTTATCAATTAATCAATATATTTATACATTTGTTCATATTTTTTTATAAAAATGCACCCCTAAAATTTTGAGGCTCGTATGCGCCGCACTTCTTGCAGGACTTGGGGCTACCTCTGATGACAAATATGTAAAATGTAAAGGCACGTGTGTGAAGGAGATTTAGATGCTTTAAAGAATTTTATTTTTGAAGCAAAAACTCAAACTAAAAACAAGAAAAATCTCAATGATCTATCAGAAATGCTCAAATTTTTATACGAATAATACGGATTCTTTAACTACAGTTACGATCTTTCTCTGGGCATATCTAATTTATTTGTATTCATTTCTCATATACGCTAAAAAAAATGAAATATTGCAAACAATTGTTAATTTTGGGTTTCTACCATTTTTTGCACTTCTCTAAACCAGAGACCTCAAAACACCAAACAATGTGAAATTAGAGCCACTAGATCTAAGATCCAGAGTTTAAAAATCGAAAATTTGAAATCCAAATGGTCCCAAATGAGCATAAGAATGTCAGCATCACCAACAACAACCCCTGAAGCTCTGATTGGATAAACAGATGCTTGGCTGTTAATCCCACACCTGCCACCCCTAACAAGTAACATCTTACAAATGTTCCGTTTCAAATCCAAAATGGAATTAAATTGTTCCCTTTTTCTGCAGTTTTGATTTGTATTCCCTCTATATGTTCTGGTCTCGTATGGAGTTTTTCTTCATCTGTATGTGTAAGATCTCATACTACAGAGAACAAGATTGGAACTTTATGAATTTATGAGTGGAATAATTCAAGAAAATGAAGGGTTTTGTTGGGTTTTTCTTCTTTTTGCTGGGGGAGGGGGTAGTTAATGTGCACCTTTTGATCTGACCAGCATTAAACAAACACCTTTGAAATTATGAAAGCTTAGCTGAACTGGCCTAGCAATAATCAATCAGATTCTTTCAGTTGTCTGATGGCCAAATATTTAATGCAAGTTGTGCTTGTATTAATGTATTTTAATGTAGCTGATGTAGAGAGAGAAGCCCTATCCTAAAATATTTCATTTTCTTATTTTTGACTTTCTTGGTGACCTCAACAACAATTTTCCTCCACTCAAAACATATACCCCTATCCACCTAGCAAAAGCCAAGGAATCTTTTGTTTTCCTTAATCTCCATCCATTTTTATAATACCTGTAACAGGCAGTAGTTGCTCTCATCTCTCTCCCCCTCTCTCTGGTAACTGAATTCTAGCTCTTACAGTTGAGTTTTACATCAAAGTTTCAGATACTTCTTGTTTTGCACATGTAACATGAAGAAACTATTTGTTGGGAAATGTTGCAAGTCCATTCATCATTTGATTATGAATTTTGAAGGCTTTACTAATTTACTCTTGTTTTAACTGTTTTCAGTAAGGAAAAACTGAAAAAGAATGGCACAAATCTTGGCTCCTTCAGCTCAATGGCAGATGAGAATTGCTAAGAGCTCAACAGACGCAAGTCCATTTACTTCAAAGATGTGGAGCTCTCTTGTTGTGAAACAGAACAAGAGAAGGTCACTGAAAAGCTCAGCCAAATTCAAAGTTTTTGCTTCCGCCTCCGACAACAGCACCGTTAACCGGATTGAACAGTTGCTGAACTTGGATTTGACTCCATACACTGATAAGATCATTGCTGAGTACATTTGGTATACCTCTTTTGATATTTCAGAAAATCAGTTGCAGATACTTCAGTTCTTTTAATAGTTTATTACTTGTATTGTGACAGGATTGGAGGGTCAGGAATCGATGTTCGTAGCAAATCAAGGGTATATAACAATGCAATGATATCTAGTTTCATTATTTTCTATCTGCATTGTGATAAGAAATCATTCTGTGATTAAATTTTTCTTTGTTTTCGACACTTTTTTAGACCATATCGAAGCCAGTTGAGCATCCATCTGAGCTCCCTAAATGGAACTATGATGGATCAAGTACAGGACAGGCACCTGGAGAAGACAGTGAAGTCATTTTATAGTAAAATCATTCCCAAAATATGCCCATTACTATTTATTTCCATCTTTTATAACCAAATCTTGAATTTTAATTCTTTGCCTGTCTATCCTGCAGTCCTCAAGCCATTTTCAAGGACCCTTTCCGCGGTGGCAATAACATCTTGGTGAGTGCAATGCTTTGACAGTTGATGCTATTGCTTAACTTTAGTAATGTGGAAATGTTCTACTTTGTGAAGAAGAGTGCGTTTTTTTCATGTATGTAAATATTTGAAACAGGTTATATGTGATACATACACTCCAGCAGGTGAGCCTATTCCTACGAACAAGCGATACAGAGCTGCTCAGATTTTCAGTGACCCCAAAGTTGCTGCTGAAGTTCCATGGTAATTTCTGTTGCCACATCTGTTACACTCAAGTTTTTTCTTTTCGTCTCAATATTAGTTTCATATTTTCTTGAATAGGTATGGCATTGAGCAAGAGTACACCTTACTTCAAACCAATGTAAACTGGCCTCTTGGATGGCCTATTGGAGCTTACCCTGGCCCTCAGGTAATGAATTCTACTATGATGTTGCCTCTTATCAATGGTTCTCATAAATCTGTTTGAGGAAATCACGTAAATATTTTGAATACTGCTGCATTGGATTTCGTAGTTAATGATATACTTTGTGTAACTTTTTAGGGCCCTTACTACTGTGGGGCTGGAGCTGAGAAGTCGTTTGGACGCGATATATCTGATGCTCATTACAAAGCTTGCTTGTATGCTGGGATCAATATCAGTGGTACAAATGGGGAGGTTATGCCTGGCCAGGTATCTCTCCTCATCTCTTCTTCGACTTAACACGAAATTTTGCTGATTTGTCTGATTCTTGCAGTGGGAATTTCAAGTTGGTCCTAGCGTTGGAATTGAGGCCGGTGACCACATCTGGTGCGCGAGGTACCTCCTTGAGGTATGCCATGTGTTTTCGTCTCTCCAATAAGCGTGTCATATATCTTTTAACTTGATCTATATCTTGACAGAGAATTACAGAGCAAGCTGGAGTTGTGCTCTCTCTCGATCCAAAACCAATACAGGTACTCTCAGTTTATTTGGTGCACCCTCTTTTATTTCAAGGGCCTAATTCGTTCTTCATCGTTCGATATCTAGGGTGACTGGAACGGCGCAGGATGCCACACCAACTACAGGTATCCTTTTATCCCAATGCTGTATATGGATTCATTACATAAGATTTTATTGCTGATTTGTGATTTCTTGGACTTTCAGCACCAAGAGCATGAGAGATGAAGGCGGTTATGAAGTGATAAAGAAGGCGATTTTGAACCTCTCGCTTCGCCACAAAGAGCATATCGGTGCATACGGAGAAGGGAACGAGAGAAGACTAACCGGAAAGCACGAAACTGCCAGCATAGACAGCTTTTCATGGGTATGTATGATATACACTTCATTTTACAGTAGTGAAGAAAATTGCTGCCTAAATTCATGCATCACTTTTCAATGATCTTCAGGGTGTTGCTAACCGTGGCTGCTCTATCCGTGTGGGACGTGACACTGAAAAGCAAGGAAAAGGTAAATTTTCAACCATCTTCAACAATCTGTAGTTTAGTTCTTGCTGATCTTGACAAATTTGATGGCGGTTTTGTAGGTTATTTGGAAGATAGGCGTCCCGCTTCGAACATGGATCCATACGTCGTCACTTCACTACTTGCCGAAACTACGATTCTGTGGGAGCCTACTCTTGAAGCTGAAGCTCTTGCAGCCCAGAAACTGGCATTGAAGGTGTGAAACCGGCTAAGAAAAACGTAAAGGGAGTCACAGTCACACATCACATGAGCTAGCCTGTCAATGCAAAATCATGTTTGCTTTTTTCTTTTTAGATCCCTTTGTTGAGATTTCTGTAAATAAGGGACTAAATGAGCAGCAGCCATGCTCATAAGGTAGTTCCTCTCTTGATTTTGAATCCACATTTTCAGACTAATGTACTTTGGTTGTGCCATTTTGGCTTGAGGAATAAGAATTTTAATCTAGACACTATTCATCACTTTGCTTCTGTTGGAAGAAAGCATTTTGTCCATGAAAAGTTCTTTTCCACTGCACAAGGCAAGCCTGAAACTTCATTTAAGGAACAGAAAGATGCTGCATTTCTTTTAATCAAAAGTGAACCAAGTATGTTTTCCTGGCAAAGAATGGAACATTTTCCCATGCAATATATATATGTTTCTGTCATAAATCAAGAAATGCTGCAGGGCCAAAAGAGAAACATAAACTAGTTAAAAATCTTGAGAAAGCCATGGCTTCAGGAGCAGGGAAATCGGCAGCATTTGGGCTTCTAATACTCAATGTCTTCCTCTACCTCATCGTCATCTCCTTTGCAGCATGGGCTGTGAATCATGGGATCGAAAAGTCGCGCGAAACGGGTACAGTTGATCCTCTTTGCATCATGCCATCATCAGTAGCAGCAGCATGAGTTTTGATTATTTTTGTGTGTGTCTGTTGCAGCATCTGTGCTGTCTCTTCCAGCAAGGATATTTCCAATTTACTTTCCATTTGGGAACTTGGCAACTGGATTTGTGTTGATATTCTCGCTGATAGCAGGGGTGGTGGGATTCACCACCTCCATTACTGGAATCAATAATGTTCTGCAATGGAATCCTCCAAATCTAAATGCAGCTGCTGCTTCCTCTCTTCTCTCTTTGATGCTCACTTTGCTGGCAATGGGGTAATGCATTCTTACACGGATTCTTCGTATCCATTATCTTTCAAATTATCGTATTATTAATACAGTTTACGCTAATAATATATTAATCTAACATCTCTTCGTGCTCTTTCAATTGAGATTGGAAAAGAAATTCTTACAATTAAAAATATGATTAGAGACCATATCCCAACCGTTTATTTATATTGTGAACCACATCCGGAAATAATGTCCCAACCTTTTATGTTAATTTTTAAACTGGTATGATCTTCACATGTAACATTTGCTTAGGTACGAAACATGACTGTTGAAGGGTAGGATTAGTAAATATAACTGACTTTTTATATTCATTCTTCATAACATGATTATTTATACTTCATTAAACGTAATAATTCTAACATTATTTTCTTTCTTTCGTTTTCTCTCCCCTTTAAAATTGCTCAAAACTTTAAATAAACAAACTTGCTTGATTTAAATTGTTTTTTTACTTACAATATATCAAATTAAAGGTAATTTTATGATCATTCAAATGAATATCTAATTGTATTTATTGCATGTTAAAAATTGCACGGAAAAGACAAATTAATCATTTTATTATGATGCAATTCAGAAATATGCCTTGTAATTAAGCACTTGCGTGTATATATGTGTGTGTGTGCGTGCATATAATGAATGCATGTTTAATTATGTATACTTACGTAATGAAAACTGAACAATCTAATTTTCTCAACTGTTATATCTAGCACCAAAAGTGAAAATTACTTATATAACCTTTTAATGAAATACATATAAATTCTAATGAAGTACCCTCAATCCATACTACTTAAATCATTGGATTTTTTTATCTAATAGACCAAATTAAGTCTTAGTTCGTATCTAAAAGATGGTTCTCCATTGAATTCAGTACACACACTCACACTCTATCTCTATCAAACATATACATGTCTTTAAAATCAAATTTAAGTCTAAAGTTGAGTTATTACATAATGCACCAACTTGTTTTGTCTTTTAGTGTAATTGGATAGGATTTTATACAAAATACAATTTTGAAGATAAATTTCCGTAGCTACCCAGCTTCATATTTCACTGGTTTAATTCATTGTATAATTGAGGTTGCAGGTTGGCATGCAAAGAGATTGATATAGGCTGGACAGGATCAAACATAGTAAGGAAATCCCCAATCTTTTTGATAATTTTTTTCCACTCATGAATTAATTTTATTTGGTGATTGAATATTTGGACAGAGAACTTTGGAGACAATATTGATACTAGTGAGTGGAACTCAGCTATTCTGCACTGCAGCAATCCAAATGGGACTTTCCATGATGTATTCAACTCCATAAATGGATGAATATTATTCATCTTTATCTCCTTTTATTTATCCTTTTATTTTGTAAAATATGTTTCAATGCTACAAAGGTAATCAAAATTCTACTGACAAATATCATTTTGGTTCTACGTTGATTTGATGAATTACATTTGGGCGATTGTTAATTTAAATATACTTTGTTACTATTTCTTTGCTATATAACGCTGCTATTGTTTGATAATAGCCAAAGTTTATATGGAGTTTGAATCTAAATAAATAAGATACACTTCTACGAATTAGGTATTAAAAAATACACGAAATATTGCAGTTTTTTTTTTGAAAATTTGGAGTAAATTCGTTTGCTAGTAAAACAAAAATCTAGATGCCAAACAAATATTTGCCATAGGGCCATGTAAGATCTCCCCAGATGTACACATCCATCCACTACATTCGATTTGCTGGTTCTCAATGGGCGGCAACAAAAAGAAGGCAAAATAAGTTACATAACTACAAAGATGCATAATATATTTACATGTTATTCAGGAATTTGTAATGGAAGTGACCAATCAATTCTAGGGCAAGAACAGTCACCAACGCCATTTCCATTCTCCAGTTTCCCTTTATCTCTTCACTGCACATTCACATTACAGATTAATATCAAGCACAAAACTATATTCTTGAATGCTGAACAGGGAAAACTAATGAGACTTTGGGGACACCGCTATTATGACTCGCCTGGTTCTGAGATGTTGGCAGGCATGGTGGAACAGGAGTCGAGATGGTTCGAAATAGACATGATGAATGACAGAGTAGTAGATTACATGAAGGATTGATTTGAAGAAACCTAAGAATACAAGAAAGTAGAGATTCTGGATAACGAAAATCGAGATGCTGAAAATGATGAATAATAGTAGTGCAGTAGACGTTATGGGCAGTAGGGAAGATCATTGTGATGGAAACAGTGAAGCACACATGATGTTCAATGATGAGAAAAGCAAAATCATTTTACAACGATCTGAAACAAACTATGCACATATAATCATTGAGTGGAAGGGCTTGGATTCAAGCACGGTGTCATCAATGTATAAATATAAACAGAGACAAGACTCAACAATGATATTTATTTATAGAGAGAGGGTGAAACGATTCTAATTAGTTACATAACTGAAACTGAAAGAGGAGATGTTTCTAACCTGTGTTTGAGAATTGTTCTAGTTTTGCCAACAGAAATTCCTTCTGCCCTCCTGCATGATCTCAAACGCAAGCTTGTATCTTTCCAGAGATGCTGTTCCTGCCTCAATATAGTTACGAGCTTCTTCCCTTAAACTCCACAACATCAAGGCTTTAAAATTTTGTGATCCACCTAAAGAATCAGAATCCCGCATTATACCATATTTTGCATTTTTACTCCATCGGTGCAAGATATAGCGAGATGGAAGCTCCCTTATGTGCATTATTTGGAAAACCTTCAATGTATGCCTACAGAGTACACCTTCAAATTCAAACATTCTACAACTACAACTGATATTCAAGTTTGACGCATTAAAGGCCACGGTGTTCCTCTCATCCCCATTTCCACAATTTTGTACCAGATATCTACTGATTGCACCTTCCACGTTAACCTTGGTTCCAACATAATTGTAGCAATCCAAAAGCTCCTTTTGGAACACTTTGAACATTGTAATTGTGTATAACCTTCGGCACTGTTCTTCAATGGGATCTTTTGTGTGCAAAGCTGTCTGCATATTAAATGAGTTAAAATCCTCCTTCCTTTCCTCTTCATAGCGCTTCTCCAGAGCATTCTCGTATCGAACAATAAATTCATTGAGTGGTGTTTGGGGTGTCAAAATTGTATTGAAGACACACTTCAAGCTGCCATCTACAGGGATGCCGGCAAAAAATGTTCCTTTTATGTGCAAAGGAACCCAACTTTTACGCATCTGATACATCTCCTTAAACCATGCATTCTCGGTCAGGTGATATTTGTCCATAAGCAAATTCCAAGCGAAATCAAATTCACTAGCTGTTTGACTCTGAAAAATGCATGTTTCATACTCATATTTGAACTTAGCATCCATGGAAAGTAATGCACCCAAATTCTCTTGTTCCTTTGCAAGAATTTGCCAGGCTGAAAACCGATGATGTGTCCCAGGGAACACTTGTGCAATTGAATGTTGAATGGCTCTGTCCTGATCAGCTATTATAGACACAGGACGACACCCTGACATTGCCCTAACCCAAGCCTGAAAGATCCAAGTAAACGACTCCTCAGATTCATCAGCAATTAGAGCACAACCAAGAAGTACTGGTTGCCTATGATGATTGACACCAACAAATGAAGCAAATGGCACAGAGTAACTACCTCTCCTGTATGTTGTATCAAACACAATTGCATCGCCAAACTGTGCACATGAAAATCGAGAGCGTGCATCAGCCCAGAAAATATTCATACCTTTACCCTCACGGATTTCAACTGCATAAAAGAACCCTGTTTCTTCGGCTTGCCGAGATTGAAAATACTCAAGTAGCACATTGTACCAATCATTTCCAATCCTACTTTCTCTGACTCGTTTGACAAGGCTGAGGCCTCCATTTGTTTCAACTAAATCTAAATTCTCCAACACATTACTCCCTTCCTCTCTGTACCCCTTTGATGCAATACTCACAGTGCAATTAGGATCCAATGGAGTGCCAAGTGCATGATTATGTTCCTTCTGAAGACGATCAACTACCCACCTTCCTGATTCATGTCTTTGTATTCTCATGTATGCTCCACAACCAACTCTAGAAGGATGTTGATGCCCTTCCTTGGAGCAGACAAATCTTCTAGACGTAATTGACCCATCATGTTTAGAGCGGAATAATTGACCAATCCTAATTCTGAAGCCTACATTAGCAGCATAAGTGTGATAGAATTTGTACGCATCATTGGCAGAATTAAATTCAAGACCCTTTTGAGGTTCACCTGAGGGTCCACCAATAGCATCCATCTCTTCCTTTTTTAGTCGCTTAGTATCAACTACACCAGATGGGCTATCATCTTCGTGTGATCTAATTCCTGTCCGACTAGCACCACCTGCTGATGATCTTGGAGTTGGAATACTTTTCCTCTGTATCCGAGAAGGGCAAATTTCTCCAGAGGCTTCAACTTCGTGGTTATGTTCCTTCTTTATACTGGCAACAACCCACTTCCCAGAATCCAATTTTTGAACTTTTATGAAAGCAGGACAACCAGTTCTAGAGCTTGTCTGAAATCCCTCCTTCGAGCACACATATCTCCGGGAAATAACAGAACCATCAACTCTTGATCTGTATAGCTGTCCTATCCTTATTTTAAAACCCACCTGAGTTGCATAGACACTGTAAAACTCTTGCGCCTCTTCAGCTGAATTGAACTCTAATCCAAGATATGGCCCCATCTTAGACTCTCCATCATTTTCATGATGGCCATTGCTTCTTTCAAACACTAGAGCTACTGGTTTTGTCCTCACTGTCATGATGTGTCCCAACTCTTCCCTATTCATATCACTATCTGCTTTCATTATTAAAAAAATACATATTAGAAAAGCATACACCAAAAGTAATGTACATTGAATAACCATGACCCACAGTCACAATATTTTTGTGCTTTAAGTTTGACCAAGGCATGTGCTTAGAATCACACACAAGGAACAAGCAACAATTTTCTGAAAACAGATGCATTAGCAAGCTGTCATCAAACTAGAGGGCTTAAGTACATGTAAAGAAAAGGGAAAAAGGGTTGAATTCCACAAAGCAAAAATAAATACACCCAACCCCAAAAAAATGCTTTAAAAATAGAATCTGTTTAACTCTTCCAGTCTCCACACATGTAATTTATGTTGGAGATTGACATTTCAATGATTGAACAGACTCATAACCAGAGAAGCACTTCAAATTAAGTACGGAATAAACTTTGTAACTGCATTAATATGGAAACATACTATTGACGGTGATAGACTGTTAATAAATACATTTCCATATTGTGTAATAGATCAAGATGATTGAATATAATTAATAATGGGAGCTATGCCTGCCGAGGAAAGCGAAATAATAGGTCAAAGAAAATTTGAAATACCATGGCCAATGACAGAACACAAGCCCAATTTCAGCTCAAAAACCTCGGTTATCTCAATCAACTTCAAGGAATCATGCAAAACACAATGAAGATGAAATGTTGGAAAAAGATAGTTCAGGAAGTACAATGATCAGATTTTGTTTTTTTGGAAAGTAATAATATTCAGATTGGTACGTCTTGACACCAATATAAGTACCGAAAGTATAATTAGACAGGAAAATGAAACCTCATATTTATCCTTTTATTTTAGTAAATATATTTATTAACCCAACATGTCAGGTGTAATCTGCAGCTGTTTTCAGTGGCAACATCAAATCCAACTGTTCATGTAAAGAAATTCACATCTACAGGTCTCCTGGATAAATAAATACTCAAGGTATTATCAACGTCTATAATAGTGGGATTCAGAGATTGATACATAAGCTATCAACAATAATGACAAACCCCTAATAAATCCATAGGCGCACCCAAACTTAAAAAGCATATTATCCCTATGATTTCATCTTACTACAATGCTCTGTCACAAAACAACGATCCACAGTTTGTTCAGTCCCAACAAATCTCGATAAAACTGGTGAAAATTAACTAACTTAGCATCTGATAATCAGTAATCACCTGCATTTCTCACCATTTAATAACGCCATTCTCAACCCACAGTTTAAAACTTTAAGACCAGATTCTCAGGCAATGGAGTAAGAAGACACAAACTAAGAATTCTCGACGATAAATCTCAAGATTTCAAAATCATCCGACAATCAACCATCAGACGTCATACACAACTAAGAACCTAGAGAAGGAAATAGATGAGAAAACAACCAAAATAAACATGCACTGGGGAGAAAACACGAGAATATAAACGGAATCGCATTGTTCCAAGTTCCAAAAGCAAACAACAAAACATCAATCCAATTTTGAGCTGAAGCAAAGTTCACACATCTCATCAGCATAATTCAAGTCCCATTTGACCAAATTAACACGGAAACGCGGAACTCACAGCTTGAGGGAAAAAAAAAATCAAATAAAACGAGCACAAAAGCACATACCTAAAAGGACGATGCCACAACTCATGAACAAGGTTAAGAAAAAAAACTAGGGTTTTACCTTTTGCATGTCCGCTAAAGCTAAATCAAAATCCCAAACTATAAACTCTGCACCACACAGAAAAAGATTCAGGGTTGAATTCCAGTAGCTCAACGGAAAGTAGGTCGTATCTTAGAGTTAAATCGAGCGGTGCCCGATAAGCAGAAAAACACGCCCAAAATTGGAATAAATGAGAAAACGGTTAATCATTTGAAGGAGAAAATGGATCGAAAGATGAAATGGAGGCGATTAAGAAAAATTGAAGACATTTTGGGTTTCTTTGTGGGCGGAGGAAGGGGTGGAGCTGAGGTGGAATATCAGTAACGGTGCCCTTTTTGACGGTGGTTCAAAGCGGGGGAGAGAAAGTTGGTGATGGTGTCGGCAAATCTTGACGTGTCGTCTCCTCATTGGTTATTATGCCCACTACGATGATGTCCCTGTTCCTTCTCTCTTATTCACTTCATTACTACACAGCCCTCGGTTGCACGCAAATTATATATTTTAACAACAATTTGTAACAATGAAACACAAACCATGAAAATTAATAAATAATGAAATATGGATGGTGATATAAGATAACAATTATCTTATATATTGCAGACATTGGAA
This sequence comes from Ocimum tenuiflorum, assembly GCA_001278415.1. Taxonomy (NCBI): domain Eukaryota; kingdom Viridiplantae; phylum Streptophyta; class Magnoliopsida; order Lamiales; family Lamiaceae; genus Ocimum; species Ocimum tenuiflorum. Next base: position 13,554 of record AYJT01068806.1, read on the forward strand.
CACTTCTTTTACATACAATGTTTGTAGTGGATGATCTTCACATTTAATCAATTAAGAAAATGAGAATCTAAAAAATACCTTTATTTTCAGAGGTTAAAGAGTTGTTGTTCCAAATTCGAGCCCCAAAATCGGTGGTCATGAAAAGTGAATTGAATGCACTCGATGGTCGGTACTACACCATCATCAAATACTCGATAAATATAAGTCATGCAAGTATCTTAAACTAACTAAAACATAAAAGATTGTTAAATCAAACAGGTATTCCTAAATTTGATGGAGCTTGCTAATCATGTAAACAGGAAATCATCTATTAAAAAAGAAAAAAGAAAAAACAGACTGCATAACTAAATGAGATTAATGTAATCATCTATTTAATATAATAAAGCAGTCCCTTAACTGCCAATTATTTTCCCGCCAAAACAATCACCAAATAAATTCTCTTACATTTACATATTATTTAGTTAAATGCCCAATCAATAACGGTCACTTCTACCCCAATAATCGCACACTTCCATCATCATATTCAACTGTCCAATATCTATACAATAAAATACAACAATAGCAAAATGGTTTCCAATACCTCTCCCGTTTTGAAATTACATTGATACGAAGGTGAAGATTTATTGGAGGGGCAACAAATTGGATACGAAGTTGGAGCAAAATTCAGTTAATTCAAGAAGGAATAGATATATCAAGAAATAAAAAAAGTCGAAAATTCAAGTAAATATTTTGAATATTAGATTAAGATTGACATATGTATCAGTAATTTTGTTTTTATTTATCTTTTATAATTAGTTATATGTATCATTGTTTGTAATAGTAAGAGTAGTACAATAGATGTGAGAGAGATTTATGAATATGCAAAACAAGGTATGCTATCGTCTTTGTTTGATTTATCAAAGTTATCGTTCTTATGATTCAAATACAATTATGTATACTTATCATCTATCATCTAACCTCATACAAATAATGAGCAGTCTAGATTTAAAACCAAATTGTCCTAACCCATGCCCTCCAAAGATCAACCATCAACATTGGCAGACTTACCTTGCTTCTTGGGGTACCGTTTGTAACCCCCCCAAAAAAATTTTATATATAAATATATATATATATATATATATTTGTATTTTTTTTTAAAACACAGGAATATAATTGTACCTGCAATTATTTATTTACTACAACATCCAAAAACTTGTAAAAATTGGGCCCCAGCTTGCTCACTTTCATTGAGGAAGACATTTTTCACAAGTTCCAGACGATGATGTCATCGTACACTTTAAAAAAATGAGGACTCAGACGGATTAAAAGTGCAATTGTAATTTTTGTTTGAATGTTGTGTATTTTCTTTGTTAATTGCTTATTTTGCGTTGTAAGACTTTCAATTAAATATTTTTATTATGAATTTCGTACCCCCGATTCTAAATTTCTGAGTCCGCCACTTGCCATCAAGTATAGACCATCTCCAATGCACCCCTATATTCTGGAGGCCGCCGCAATTCCAGCCGCCAGCACGGTCCCACGTGGCCCCGCTACCACCAAATTTGGCGTCCCGCTACAATAGCATGCGATTTGTGACGTCGCACTATTCACGCAATGCCACACTGCTATCCCTTTCTTAATTTCGTATTTTTGATGATAAAATAAAGATTGAGATGAACAAATTTTGCAGAAATGAGAAATGGAGATTGTTGCAGAGAGGAACAGAAGATGAGAGATGGAATGTGTCTGCAGTTGCGTAAAAAAATTAGGGTTTGGACTTTGGAGATAATTAATTAATTATATATATATATATAGTTAACTAGGGCAAAGGGGCAAATTATGAAATTGAAATATTATTAATTAGGTTAAAATTATGCAATTCGTTGTCGATTATTTGTTTTTTTTAATTCCTTTCTTCACATTTTTATTTGTTTTTCTTATTCATTATTTTTATTGAATAAAATAAAATATTAATATACACATAAACAAATATCTATCAATTAAAACATTGAAACATTTCACTAATTAAAACATGAAATAGAAATACATTGGAACATAAAATAAAAAAGAAACTAAAAATACAATAAAGTACTTAAAATGCAACACAATAATCATAAATTAATAATCTCCCAAACTCTATCCCCATCCAGGTCCTCTTATATCTGGAAATAACTTCCAAAATTGAAATTATTGTTGGGAGAAAGGTTTGATCTTTTTTGGATAATCTGTGTTTGTTCTTGCTCAATATATAAGAGGTGATTGGCTAGTGATTCTGCATCAATCATTAAGATTTTGTTATATGCTTCCCATTGATCAAAATCCATCTTCCTTTCAGCCTAATCAGTCTTCCTTTGAGACAAATCATTATTCCTTTTGAGTTATTTAACCTTCTGTTGAAGTAATTCATAATTCTTGGGAGATGAACTCATGTTGCATTGGCTTCATTTAACGTGTTGACAAAAGCAGACAGATCCTCACCGTTTTTTCTTCAGTTTAGATTTTTTAACACCTAATGGACATTTTGATGTAGAGTCACTACCACTGCCGTCGCTTAATTGGATAAAAAATGAGGGAACTAAAGTAGGCGATACGGGAGATTCCAATATTGGTGTTGTTGATTAGGCAGATTGAGATGAACATCTTTCGGCTCGTGCCTTTTGCAAAATACAGTCAAACTTCTCTAAATGGTTGAGAATATCCCACACATGCTGAAATTTTTATCCTTTGGCATATGTTGGGTTGTTCATCATCAATTTTTTTGCAATATTCATCTGCATAATTAAATAAAACATGTTTAAATAAATCAATTACAAAAAAAATTACATTAATAACACCAATGAGAACTTACGATATCAATTTTAGATGCACCTCTTGAGTTAATGTATTCAACTTGTTAAATGCATCCTTTAAGTTTTGATGTTGCACTTAAGATGAGTTGCATACGAGACTCGACCGATCACATATTTCTATCCAACATAGAAGAATTAGATTTAATATCATTGAAAGCTTGAGCAACACAACCCCACAATTGCTCTTTTTTTTTATTTATCCCAATTTATGGATCTTGGGATATGTCTTATGTACACAGTACAAAGATGTTTATCATCATCAACTGTGTAATTTGTATTCCTAGAGTTTGCCATATCAAAGTAAAGAATGATACGACAAAATTTAGTTTAGCGGGGAAAAGCAGAAAGAGTTTCGTAAGATATGGTGCAAGAACATGTTTACAGTGCAACTTATTTATAAAGAGATTTTTCTAAATCCAACTGTGTAGATTTATAAAGAATCTAATCCATTCAAATGCATTTTCAGATGTCAATCTCACCTTTAAAGAGAATTGTCTTCCCCTTTAAAGAGAATATAATGCAATAATATTTTCACTTGCAATTGTCTTCACCTTTAAAGAGAATTTAATCCATTCACATGCATTTTTGGATTTCAATCTCCCACCACATGCAATTGTCTTCCAGTTTAAAGAGAATCCAATGAAATAATGCACCACACCATTACATTAATTGATTTTTCTATTTAAGATTTCAAATTCTTCACAATTAGTCTTGATTTCCTCATTCTCTCACACAATTATCTTTTTCCTCCTTAAGTCTAAAAAAAATGAATCCTGACAGTTCTTCTTTCTCATTTGATGACAACAACGAAATTGAAGATCAAATACTCAATGAACAACGAATAGCTCTTCAAGAAATATACACCAGCAATCTTGCAATAAGATGGTTATTGAGTCAACATAATACCACGAATGTTCACGGAGGATCAATCCAGGGCCATAGAGTAATACATCGTGATCGAAATGTAGCTACCCAATGACTCTTCAACAACTACTTTTCTAAAAATTCAGTATATAATGAAGAATTGTTTTGCAGATGTTTTCGAATGTCTCGAAATTTATTTCTTCATATCGTCGATGCTGTAAAGAATCATGATGGTTACTTTGAGAAGCGAAGTGATGCCCTCGGGAGATCGGGCTTATCGACACTTCAACAAATTACAGCTGCCTATCAGGTGTAACCATATGCAATGTCCGTGGATGTAGTTGAAGAGTACATCAATATTGGTGAATCCACCACCATTCATTGAATGTGTGAAGAGATTTTGTCGTGCAGTTGTTGAAAATTTTTCAAATCATTATCTAAGATCTCCCAATGCTAGTGATGTTGAGAGACTACTCTATATTGGCAAAAAACATGGATTTCCAGGAATGTTGGGTAGTCTAGATTGCATGTGTTGGAGGTGGAAAAATTGTTCAACTGGTTGGGCTGGACAAAATGCAGGTCGCGTAGAAACCCGACTATAATTCTGGAAATTATTGTTGATTATGATATATGAATATGTCATGTAATCTTTAGTATGCCAATGATCCAATAATGATATCAATGTATTGGAAACATCTCATCTGTGTATTAATCTTGCTAGCGGGATTGCCCCACCTGCACACTATGTCACACAAGGAAAATCATATGATATGGACTATTACATGGCAGATGAAATATATCCAAAATGGTCGACACTTGTGCAAACTATTCACGATCCTTGCACGCCAAAAAAGAAATTTTTGCCATGAAACAAGAATCTTGTAGGAAAGATGTAGAACGAGCATTCGGAGTTTTTCAAAGTCGATTTGCAATAGTAGCAAATCCAGCCCGCTATTGGAGGAATGATCATTTGCAATATATAATGACTGCGTGCATTATCATGCACAATATGATCATTGAAGATAAACGGGATCTTGAGCTACCTATTGATGATTTGAGAGAAGTTCGATTCCATATGTTGAATTTGTGAACACGCGAATTGATCAATTCAAAATAATTCTTTCCCGATTTAAAAGAATTAAAGATAAAGATGCTCATATTGCATTGCATAATGCTTTGATTGACCATTTACGGGAAGAATTTTCTAATTCAAAAAATAATGTATCGTGAATTGTATGTTTGTATTGAATAATTTTATCGTTTTTATGAGAATTTCGCAGTGATTGTTTTTATTTATTAAATAATTTAAAATATAAAAATTAGATACTTACTGTATAAAATATGTAGACATTGTAACGATTATTAATTTTAAACAAGTAACTAGAATTATTAATATTAAAAAATAATATCTCCCTAAATATATACAATATAAAAAATTGGTAAATGAAAAATTAAATGAATAGTAGGAGGGATCAAAATGAAATATTCCATTGTAGAGAGAAATTTAGAGTTATAGTTGGAGATGGATAGTGGAAAATTGAAAACTTGAATAAGAAATAGAGTTATAGTTGATTGAAAAATAGAATTAGGGTTGGAGATGATCTTAGTCTGAGGATCAAGAACGGTGGGAGATGAGGAGTCCATGTCAAATAAATTCCATGGTCTCTCTATGTATATATAAACATACATTTGATAATTATTGCATTTAGCTTTGTTGATGTGTTCTAATTTATAGAAGATCGAATTTTTAATATTCTATTGGTATAAATATATTTTTGTACTTTAATTAGTATTAATTATAATACATTTTTAATTAAATTTGTTATTTATAAGAAAATAATAAATTTGAGTAAATATGATATTCTTTTTGTCGGTCCCAGTTCTTCAAGTATAAATATTAAGTGTGGAATTATGTTTGGGTCCCATTTAGCATGGCCGATTAGAGCTGAGTCAGTTATGACTTAAGAAAATAATATCCTTGTCTAGTGGTAATTAATATTCAATTGCAGTTATGCGAGTCAGTTGAGTTGACAAGTTTTAAACACAGTTGAGAATGAAATAAGTATCGATAGGTTATATGGTCAGACGAGCTGATTGGGTCAGCTTAGCCAATCACGATTGAATATTGTTTGTCGAGAAACATGCATTCATATGTCATTTATAAAAAATATGTAAATACATGAAAGCGATAAAACTGACATAAGTATCTTTACAAAGGTTCGGAGATATCACTCCTACGTCCTCTCTTCCTTCGTCAACTAGAAGGGTATTCACTATTAACTTAAAGCACACAGTGTTTTCAAACACGAATACAATAAGTTAACCTTCTCAATTGTCGGACATCGCCGCTCGAAGACTCAGGCATGACGTCGAACGGAACTGCGATCTCCTCCTAATTTGTGCTCTATGTCCTCCGCAGGTTGAAGGTTTGAGTTCACGAACTAAGCGTTGGTTGGATGAGAGTTTCTCAAATTCTCATGATGTAGAATCTGGAGGTTGACAAAATCGGCTTTAGTGTTTTTGGCTTGCATGTATCTTATCTACATGCAAAAGAATAATGAAGATTTGACTAAAACTCAATTAAAATTCAATATAAAAATGACCGACAGTTATTTGAGATTGAGAGCCTTTTCAACACTAGGAGGGGTGATTAGCGTGTTTACCCAAACTTGGTATTTATTCGCCCGGCCCGGCCCCTACGCGTCAGCGTCAGCCGCCCGATGAGCGAGGTCAAATATGTTAATTAATTAGTTGAGATTATCTCTCATTCGCATTCCATTTCTTCCTTCGATATTTTTACAGAAATTCTAGAGAGAGAGAGAGGGCGTGGCGGAGGAAGATAACCAGATCTGAAAGATGCACGCCTACACC
>AYJT01068809.1:0-17116 GCA_001278415.1 Ocimum tenuiflorum
CGACGACGAGCCTCTAACCTACACCCGACCCGACGGCACAACGCAGCAACTTGACGACGACTCCGACGCCGAGAACACTCCCGAAGTCAACATCCCTCGCTTCAGAAAAATCCTAAACTCGAAGCGGTTGCGGCGCGAAGAGGAGGAGGAGGATGAAGACGCAGAGTATCCAGAGGACCTATTTGATTTCCCTCCTGACCCAGAGAATTGGAAGGAGGAGGATTTGAAGGAACTGTGGGCCGATGCTCCGTTAGGGATGACCAAGCCGGGTTGGGACCCTAATTGGGTGGATGAGGACGAGGTGGAGGTGATTAGTGAGGAGATTAAGGCCGGCCGTGACCCGCCTATTGCTCCATTTTATGTGCCATATAGGAAGTATTATCCGGTTATTCCGGACAATCATCATGATATCTCCAACCCCAAATCGGTGATTGAGGAGCTGGATAGGATTGAGGAGTTCTTGATTTGGGTTAGCTATATTTTTCAGGATGGGAGCTCGTGAGTTGTCTCACTTCTGGTTGCTTGTTTTTGTGGTTTCGAGTGTGTTTAATGGGTTGCATTTTGTTTGTTGTGATTTTGAGGTCTGGGTAGTGCCGGTTTTGATGATGGTTGCTTTATGTTGTGATTTTATTGAATGCGTGAGTTTAGTTTTGAATCTGTATGTTTAGCATCTATCTGCATTGCCTACAAACTTCAAGATGATTGTTTTTGGTGTATTCGGATAAGGGCTTAGGAACTGGTGTATATAGTGGAATGCGTTACAAATTTTTTGAACAAACACATGCTCATGCCTGCTTTTGTTCAATTACGAATGTTTTCTTGGCCATTGAGGTGATTATAATGCATTTGTGCACATACTTTCCAGTTCTTATTCTGGAAAATTATGCTAATTTTGTTACCTCGTGATAATATAGTGTTTGGTTTTACATTATGCAAATGCTACTCTAGAAGTTGAAAAGTGATGAGCTTGGACAATTTTTATTTTTTTCGGTATTGGAGCTTTTCGATGGATAATACTTTCCGCTCCTTGATTGCTGGTTGATGGATATGATCATAGACACCCCGTAATTTGATTTATCTCTTTAAATCTTCACTGATAAATTATTTTTATAGGTACGAAGGTACTGTTTGGGATGATATGGCCCATGGGAAAGGTGTTTATACTGCTGAGCAGGACTTAGTCAGGTTTGTTTGCAAATTTCAAAATTTTCTCCAAGTGTTTAATCCTATAAACAATGTTCTTTTTTATATGGCGTCCTGGTTTGACTTCAGCTGTCATTTATGCCACTATAATAACGCAATTTCAAATACTAATTGCTGGTGTGTAGATATGAAGGAGAATGGCTCCAAAACCAAATGGAAGGTCATGGAGTGGTTGAAGTGGAGATTCCCCAACCGGAGCCTATTCCTGGTTCCAAGTAAGTCTCATACGACTTTGTTCTCCTTATAATACAACTAGTGGTAAACACTAAACAAGAACATCTTCATAAATGTTTTATTTAGTTTTTTCTTATGTTTTTCCAGGCTTGAAGCTAAGATGAGAGCTGAAGGGAAGATCATATCAAGAGATTTTATGTCACCTGAAGATAGAGAGTGGTTGGAGATGGATATTGAAGACAGTGTGCGTTTAGCTAACGGGGAGTATGAAATTCCATTTTATGAAAACAACGAGTGGATCCGGCAGTTTGGGAAGAAGCCGTAAGTCTTATATTCAAGCCTTCAAATCAAAATATCTTCTTGTTTAATCTTTGGTCTTGCATTCTTTTTAATAAATAGTGTGCAAAAGCTTGATGCTTGAAATTGTTGGCTCACATTGCGAAGGCAGCATAGCATGATAAATATGTGATTGGATGGAGAAAAATGTTTATAAATGGGGTCTTTCTTTGAGGTGATAAATCTGTTCATAAATGGGGCAATTGATACCCTTGATTCTGCAAGTGTTCAAGTATCTGTAATCTTGATTTAGATTAATGTCATTTACTTTTTATTTATGTTTTTTTTATGTCAATGGAACAAGTTGTAAATGCGCAATCAGTAGAAAGTATTCCTTTAAGCCTTTTACTTTGAATGTATTTCAAAATAAAAGTGAAACAATCCTTCTACTCCAAACCTGGAATTTCAGTATTTTATTAGTTTTCTTATACTAATTTTTAGCAGGAGATTGGGGGCTGTTCAGGGTTTGTTTTTTATTTTGTTGAATTTTAAGATTTTAGAAGTTATGAGGGTAAAATAGTCAAACAAGTAATGTTTATATTTATATTAATTTTGGGGGGGCTGTGAAGAGAATTGCCCGCATGAAAAATGCATGGCTATGAAATTTCTTCATCTCCATCTGGTCTACAAGTGACTTGTATGTAGTCAATGGTGTGCTTCCTGAAATTTTGCAATTTCTGATTAGCTGATTTTTTAACCAGGGAGAAAGGGCGATACCGATATGCTGGTGAATGGAAACATGGGAGGATGCACGGTTGTGGTGTATATGAAGTTAATGAGCGAACAACCTGGGTGAGGGCATTGATTTTCATGATGTGTCTTAATGACTTGGAACACCTTTTGTTTGACAAAGCAATGTTGATTTTACCTCAGCACCAATCCTAAAGGGATAAGTAAAAATTAACAGTAACAGCTAACTTATGCAATGTTAAGTGTAGTTTTTTTCCCTTGCTCTTCCTCTTATCCATCTCTTGTTTTTTGTGTTTTTGTATAATGGGAACCTCTCTCGGAGTTTTTACTTGCTACACCGGTTATCAAATATTGTTTGTATGGTCCTGTGGTCAACGTGGATAATTTTCTGAGTGCAATATTCTCCAATCTTATAAACTTCTCTAGTTGAAATAAATGATCAAACATATCGATACTTTAGCAAAATGAGCAATTAGGAGTACTTGATATAGATTGGTCACAGAAGAAACGTAAAGGCTGATTAACATTATGCAGCTAAGCGTGTATAATTTTATTTTTCTTATTTATATGGTCAGGGTCGATTCTATTTTGGCGAACTTTTGGAGGATCCAAGTGGTTGTGATGCAGAAGTTTGTGCGGTAATTCAGTTCTTTGTGCTGAAACCTCTCTGAAACTCAATTTTCTGTGGTATGAACCGCTTAAAAAAGTATGTTACCTCAGCTCCATGCAGGAATAGCGGAGGTTGCAGCTGCAAAGGCACGCATGTTCATCAACAAGCCTGATGGAAGTAAGTTGCTTTGATAGTTCCGACAATGAGTTTACACGCAAGAGAAAATTGTTATTTTCTTGTATCTTGTTGGTATCTGGTTCACATGTTTTCTGTTTAGGTGATATTTTCCACTCTTCTACTTAATTTTGAATGTTTATTCTAATCTCCTTCTCTTACTCGAGATTTCCCTTTCTAATGCTTGCAGTGGTCAGAGAAGATAGAGGCCCATATTCTGACCCTCAGCATCCCTACTTATACGAGGAAGAGGATGTATGGATGGCACCAGGCTTCATCAATCAGTTTTACGAGGTAACTCACATGTCGAAAAAAGGAACTTATCAAGTCGCTGACTTGTATTGAGGTTTTGAAGTAACTGTACGTTGTGAAGGTTCCGGATTACTGGAAAATGTATGTCCATGAGGTGGATCAGGAGAGGGAGTTGTGGTTGAACTCGTTTTATAAAGCTCCACTCCGGCTACCTATGCCTTCTGAACTGGAGTATTGGTGGTCAAAAGGCATGTTTGGACATCTCATTTTTTACTATTATGAGTTAGTTGTAGTTTCTTCTTGTTACATGAGTAGTTTTCTGTGAATGGCTTGCATGATGGATTGGCCTTATAATATGCAAATGTACTTATCTGCAGCTTTTGCTGATTGACCTTTGTTTTATTCATCAGATCAAGAGCCCGAATTCGTGCTGATTAATAAAGAACCCAAGCCTGATCCTGAAAATCCATCAGAGCTGATATATGACGAAGATCCTGTTATTCTACACACTCCTACTGGAAGAATTATAGACTATGTTGAGGACGAGGAGCATGGAATCAGATTGTTTTGGCATCCCCCGAACAGGGGGACAGATACCAACCCCGACGAGGCTGAGCTTCTTCCGCTTGGTTTTGATGAGTTTTACGGCCGTGAAGTCGATGTTCCAGAAGATACTTGGTGGGTGCGTCTTGTTAAATCTGTGGAAGCCAAAGGCAAATCAGTGTTGGATGGTTTGGAAAAATGGGCCGAAGAAAAGAAGAAAGCGCGAGAAACTAAGTTGGAGGTGTTGCAAAAAGAGATGGAATTGTTGGAAGCTGAATTGGATTTGAAAGAAGCCATGGAAGATTTGGATGAGGAACTTAAATTATTGCAAAAGGCAGAGGAAGATAAAATGGAAGACGGGGTTGAGGAAGAAGAAGAGTCTTTGATTTCCAAACCGGCAAGCCAGATAGAGAAGACGTCTCCTGAAGCTGAGGAGGAAGATGAGGAAGAAGATCAGGAGGAAGAAGATGACACAACGGCTTCTAGTTTCGGGTCAGTTGGAGGTCAGAACTCCACAAAGAATGATGAGAAGGGAAATGGATTTGGAAGATCTACATTTGCAGCATCTTCTCTTGCATTTGGCAGCTCTAATCTGGTTTCCTTGGTAAGTTCCACCTATTCACGAACTTAAAATAACCTTAAAAAGATGAATTATCCCTCCCCTCACTAGCTGGTTTTGTAAGGGTGAGTCGAAACTCAACATTGTAGCCAACTCTGTTACAATGATGGATGCCCCCAATATCGCTTGTTCCAAGCTGTGCAAGAGGGGTGCGTTAAATGTCCCACATTGACGGGAGAAAGAGTTTTAAGGAGAGGCATTCCTCTCCTTAATACCACTTCTTACAAGCCAGTTTTGCTAGGGCTGATTGGAACCTGACACAGTAATATGATATGGCAAACTATCATGCTATATATTGCTCAAATTACGTCACCTCCCTCTCATAGATATGATTTTGCCTGACAAATGACAGGTACCAACAAACTTACAAAACCAGTTTCTGAAGTGGAAAGAAGGGAGGTTTCGGAAGCAGCACACAACTACTCCTACTCGAGAATGCAATCTGCATCGAGCACCATCTGAATCGCTGAATGTGTCAAGCGTTCACTTTGGCCTAGTTGGAAAGAGCTTGAAGATGAGTTGCACCACTCGTCAAACACGACATGTGCAACATGTCTTGAAGCTTAGCTTGAGAAATAGGGGGAAAACGAAAGGTTTGAAGGAGTCGGGACGTGCTTCTGAGTTGAACATATTGTCACTCCACACTCCTTTGCCTATTAAATGAGTGTTGGAGACTGAGTTTTTGTATCAATTTTTGTAACGCCTCAACACTAGATTTCATCTTTCAAGTTTCAACATCAAATGAGTTGTTTTATTTCATCTCAAAGTCGTGAAGACGGCACATTTTATATCTGATGGACGTTCTTTATTTGAATTAAAATTTAAATAAATTCATTCTTGTATGTACTTTATTTTAACCTGCCTGTGTTGTTGCTCACTATGCAATTTGTCATACTAGATAAAGAAAATTTAAGGTATTATAGTAAGAGCTAGGGGAAATTAGAAAAAGTCTTATGGTTGCTTTCACCGGATCAGGTTTGATGCTGCCTGGTCCTGAGATTGATGCGTTAATGAAAGCCACAGCCTTAGCAGGACAAGAGACCAGCATGATCGCGGATTATGTGCTCAAGGTTTGTATGCATTTCATAGTTGCTTCTAAGGTTTTTCCTACTAATGTCCAATATGCAATGCAGGGGAACCGTGGACCAGCAAAAGCATTCTTCATGGATGAAATCCCTAGAGGGCTAGATTGTTCTACAACCTTCCAGATTGTCAAGTTCATGAGACAGGTGGTTCATATCAGTGACAACCATGGTCATCTCTCTCCTACAGCCAGCTCCAGAGACTTTTGAACTTTTTGATGATGGGGGTTGTGTATCTAGGCCATCGTAAGTTTATGTTGAATACATGGGGTTTAGATGTTCTGAGAGGGAGTTGCAGACTTTCTGCAAGAAGAAAGATTGAGAACAGTATTGGTGTTGCAATCAGCCATATCGCTGTGTCTCTGTGCCCGAGTTTGCACAGGCCTTCTACTCTTTTCATATAGAGTAGCAGCTGTTAGATCATATAGTTGCATATGATAAGAACTCATCCAGCTGCACTAGTTAAGGAGAAAATATGGTATCTCAAACTGGGAGCTTTTCCCATCATGTTTTGCTAGGAATGGCTGCTGATGAAACGAAACTCATTTATCTACATATTTAAAACCACACAGATTACTACAATTGTATCGACAGTTTCCTAAGAACATAGATGAAAGCTGGTCCAATCGACGATGCTGCTAAGTTTGGGGAGCATTGTTCTTCAGTCTTATCAATGTTATGTTCAGGCCATCATAAGAAAACAAGTAAAGGAGAATAACAACAAATGGTGAAGGTGTGTGGCTGCTTTCGATAGAAAAATATTATTTTGAGCAGTTTGTAGAGGACATGATCATTCCACGTGCAGCTTTTGTTGATGAAGAGAGGAGAACAGGTATCTATGCAGGAGGCCCTTTTGTTATATGTAAGCAAAATGCTCTCTGTTACTAACATGTCTTGTGCTGTTCTTTTCTTGGGAGCTGCAAATGCTTCTGCTGTTCAATCTGTCGTAGCAATTTGAAGATCGGTCTTCGACCATGAGAGGATGTGCTCAGAGCTTCCATTAACGTTTCAACTATGATCACTTCTCTATCTCCAATTCTTGCCATTTGAGATGAAAAGCTTGCTAAACTTAAAAGTGTGTTGTGATGTATAGGCGGCAATAGAGACAAGTACCTTAACTTCCAAAGAAGATGAGCTTTTGGAGAGAGACTTTGTAAAATGTTGATGTTTGTTTACTTGAGTGGCCAAAAGTGAGAAAATATGTATTGTGCAAATATTTGATTTGATTTTTCAAACATTTTATACATGATCTAGTTTTCGTACAAGATTAACCTAATATAGTCTCTCTCTCGTGCAGTTTGCAAACTAAAAATACAAGACTAGAATACATTTTAGCTCCTTCAAGATAAAGTAGTGAAAACAAAAGCATCATCCATGGAAATTTACTAATCATGTTGATAAATGGTATACTATGAACGAGCGGTACATTAATATATTTGTTCATGCATTCACACACGATTATTCCGATTGGTGGATCAATTAAAATATGCATGTGGGTAAAATATTTGTTATATTGTAAAGGCCTCGGAATAACTAAGAAATGTTTAATAAATTGTTATATTATAATTGTATGATGGAAATGACGTCAGAATCAAGTAGGGGTAACCTTATGAGTAAAAGAGAGTCAACGAACAACGATTTGGCAACGAGATCTAACTTCTTAAAACAGACCTACTAAAACCAGATAGACTAGCAAATCTGAATGGAAAAACAAAAACCTAATTTCCAACAAATTTGTATCGAAAATGCCATAGGCCCATATAAATCACTGTTTTTCTTCCCAAAACTACGTCTAAAACATCCACTAGATTCCTGCATTCAAGCTCAGTTCCATGAATTTCTCAATGGGCGGCAACAAGAACAAGGCAGATAAAGTAAGAAGCATAAATACAAAAATACATATGTACATGTGATTTCGAAATGTAATAAAGAGGAACGATTTCGAATCGACAGGTTGTGGAGTCAGAAATAAGAAGGTCCCCATGCATTGTAATGCCTGTGAACACAGTTGCCAAAGTCAAAACATTTCCATCATTTCCCTTTAATCTCTTCACTGCACATTACAAATTAATATATATCAAGCACAAAACAGATACACACTAGCACAAACATTCTTGAATGCTCAACAAGCAAACCTATGTGAAATTGTGACAATGGAAATTTGCTGCATGACTTACCTAGTTCTAAAATGCGGTTGGCATGGTGGAACAGGAGAAAGTATGTTCACAACTGACTTGATGAATGACAGTGTGGTGGTTACAGGAAGGATTGATCCAGCTAAAGTATTGAAGAAGATGGGGAAGAAAGTAGAGATTCTAGACCACAAGAATGAATCAAGATGCTGAAAATGGAAGAGGAGATGAACAACAGCGCACAAGAGATTTTGGACTCTTGGCAAGACTATTATTCTGGAGGTGGTGAAGCACACGTGATGTTCAATGATGAGAAAGAAAATTCTCGTACGATGATGTGAAACACATACACATATAATCATATTTGATCAGAAAGCTTGGATTCACGCACACTGTAATCAATGTATAGAAAGAAATAGAGCCAAGACTCCAACAATAATAAATTTTTACAAAGAAAGAGCGAACCAATTCTAATTAATGACATGGCTGAAACTGAAAGAAGAGTATGTCTAACCAGTGTTTTGAGATAAGTTCTCAGTTCTGCCAACAGAAATTCCTTCTACCCTCTTGCATGATCTCAAATGCAAGCTTGTATCTTTCCAAGGATGCTGTTCCTGCCTCAATATAGTTACGAGCTTCTTCCCTTAAACTCCACAACATCAAGGCCTTAAAATTTTGCGAACCACCTAACGAATCAGAATCCCGCATTATACCATATTTCGCATTTTTACTCCACCGGTGCAAGATATAGCGAGATGGAAGCTCCCTTATGTTCATTATTTGGAAGACCTTCAATGTGTGCCTACAGAGAACACCTTCAAATTCAAACATTTTACAACTACAACTGATATTCAAGTTTGAGGCATTAAAGGCAACGGTGTTCCTCTCATCCCCATTTCCACAATTTTGTACCAGATATCTACTAATTGCACCTTCAACATTAACCTTGGTTCCAACATAATTGTAGCAATCCAAAAGCTCCTTCTGAAACACTTTGAACATTGTCATTGTATATAGCTTGCGGCACTGTTCTTCAATGGGATCTTTTGTGTACAGAACTGCCTGCATATTAAAAGAGTTATAATCCTCCTTCCTTTCCTCTTCATAGCGCTTCTCCAGAGCATTCTCATATCGAGCAATAAATTCACTGAGAGGTGTTTGGGGCGTCAAATATGTATTGAAGTAAGACTTCAAGCTCCCATCTACAGGGATGCCAGCAAAAAATGTTCCTTTTATGTGCAAAGGAACCCAACTTTTACGCATCAGATACATCTCCTTAAGCCATGCATTATCAGTCAGATGATATTTGTCCATAAGCAAATTCCAAGCAAAATCAAATTCACTAGCTGTTTGGGTCTGAAAAATGCAAGCTTCATACTCATATTTGAACTCGGCATCCATGGAAAGTAATGCACCCAAGTTTTCTTGTTCCTTGGCAAAAATTTGCCAGGCTGAAAATCGATGATGTGTCCCAGGGAAAACTAGTGCAATCGAATGTTGAATGGCTTTGTCCTGATCAGCTATTATGGATACAGGACGACACCCCGACATTGCCCTAACCCAAGCCTGAAAGATCCAAGTAAACGACTCCTCAGATTCATTAGCAATTAGAGCACAACCAAGCAGTACCGGTTGCCTATGATGATTGACACCAACAAATGAAGCAAATGGCACAGAATAACTACCTCTCCTGTATGTTGTATCAAACACTATTGCATCGCCAAACTGGGCACATGAAAATCTAGCCCGTGCATCAGCCCAGAAAATATTTGTTCCTTTACCTTCACGCATTTCTACTGCATAAAAGAACCCTGTTTCTTCAGCTTGCCGAGATTGAAAATATTCAAGTAGAACACTGTACCAATCATTTTCAACTCTACTTTCTCTGACTCTTTTGATGAGGCTGAGCCCTCCATTTGTTTCAACTAAATCCAAATTCTCCAAGACACTACCCCCTTCCTCTCTGCATGCCTTTGGTGTAACGTTCGCGGTACAATTAGGATCCAATGGACTGCCAAGTGCATGATTATGTTCCTTCTGAAGACGATCAACTACCCATCTGCCTGCATCCTGTCTTTGTATTCTCATATATGCTCCACACCCAACCCTAGAAGGATGTTGATGCCCTTCCTTAGAGCACACAAATCTTCTAGATGTAATTGAGCCATCATGTTTAGAGCGGAATAATTGACCTATCCTAATTCTGAAACCCATATTGGAAGCATATGTTTGATAGAATTTGTATGCGTCGTTAGCCGAGCTAAATTCAAGACCCTTATGAGGTTCACTGGAGTGTCCACCAACAGCAATCATCTCTTCCTTTTTTAGACGCTTAGTATCAACTAAACCAGATGGACTATCATCTTCGTGTGATCTAATTCCTGTACGACTAGCACCACCTGCTGATGATCTTGGTGTTGGAAGAGTTTTCCTCTGTATCCGCGGAGGACAAATTTCTCCAGATGCTTCAACTTCATGATTATGTTCCTTCTTTATACTGGCAATAGACCACTTCCCAGTATCCACTTTTTGCACTTTTATGAAAGCAGGACAACCAGTTCTAGAGCTTGTCTGAAATCCCTCCTTTGAGCACACATATCTCCGGGAAATAACAGAGCCATCAACTCTTGATCTATACAGCTGTCCGATCCTTATTTTAAAACCCACTTGAGTTGCATAGACACTGTAAAACTCCTGCGCCTCTTCAGCTGTATTGAACTCTAATCCCACATGTGGTTCCATCTTAGATTCTTCTTCAATTTCATGATGGCCATTGCTTTTCCCAACCACAAGTGCTGCTGGTTTTGTCCTCACTGTCATGATTGGTCCCAACGCTTCCCTATTCATATCACTAACTGCATTTTTAACAAACATAAAAAATTAGACGCATACTCCTAGAGTAATTTACAATGTATAAAGATGAAAACATAGGCACAATTAAGATGTGCTTTAATTTGACCAAGCAAATTGACTTCAAGTATTCATAACCCAATGACTAAGAAATGTTGGAAAAGGAAAATACAGAAGCATGATAATCAGATTTTTTTTTCTTCTCCTTTCCTTTTATTTATTTATTAATTTTTTTTGGATGAAACTACAATATTCAGATTAATATGTCTTCAAAACAATATATAATTATAAGAATGATTAGATGGAAAACCATAACCTTACATTTTGCCTTTAGATTTGATAATATATGTCAAATAACCCAATGTTTTTGGGGAGTGTAATGTGCAACTGTTTCCAGGGGCAACATAAAATCTTAAGTGTATATGTGAAGAAATTTAGCATGTACAGTCTCTGGATAATTATATGCTCAAGATATCATCTTCAGAACACATAAAAATTGATTAGGATATTTATACAATAAGCTATTAGCAATCACGACAAAATCCTAATAAAACCATTGGCATGCAGAAACCTAAAATGCGTAGTGCAGTAACCCTGAAAATATCCCTATTCCCTACTATCTGAACTTGCAAGTTGCAACAATGCTCTGTCAGAAAACTACCATTTGCAGAGCGTTCAATTCCAATAATTAAAACTGGTGACCATCAGCTAGCCTATCATCTGATAACCAGCAATCACCAGCATTTCTCACCATCTAATAACGCCATTGTCAGCTTACAGGTTAAGACTACACAATCATATTAACAGTTAATGGAGTAAGAATATAAAGACTCAGGATTCTCGACAAGAAATCTCAAGATTTTAAAATCATTCAAACAATCAATATGTAGAAATCACACACCTAAGCACCTCAAGAAGAAAAATCGACGACAGAATAACCAAAATAAACATGCAACAGGGAGAAAATGTAAGAAATAAAATTAAAACCGCAGTATTATCTGTTCTAAAATCAAACAACAGAGTGAAAGTCCAATATTTAGCTGAAACAGAATTTGGAATCTCATCAGCAGAATTCAAGTCTACTAGACCAAATTAACCCAAAAAAACGCAAAACTCAAAGCACAAGCAAACACTGAGACAAATGAGCAGAAAGAACATACCTAAAAAGCGATAACAAGGTTAAAAACACTAGGGTTTTACCTTTTGCATATCAACTAGAGCTGAATCAAAATCTGAAGCAATAAATGTTACGCCACCCCCGAAATTCACGGCTGGATCCCAGCGGCTCAACCGTAAGTAGCTCGTATCTTATTAGCGCCAAATCGAGTGATTACAGATAAACACGAAACACCCCCAAAACAGAAATTAATCGGAAATGGTTAATCATTTGAAGAAGGAAATGGATCGAAACATGAAATGGAGGCGACTGATATAACTTATAAAAAATTTAAAGATATCCTTTTCTCAGTCGCTCTCTGGGCGGAGGAAGGGGTGGAGCTGAGGTGGAATTTCAGAACGGTGCGCTTTTTGACGGTGGTTCAAAGTGGGGAAGGGTTGGTGATGGTGTCAATGAGGTGCAGGCAAAATCTGACGTGTCGTCTTATCATTAGCTATTAAATGTTATCCCTCCTTCCAATTTTTAAAAATACTTTCGCTATCCCTTTTTCTTTTTTTTTTTTCTGGTTGAAATTATAATTCCCATCGAACAAATATCGAGATTTATGATTATGTCATTTTAGATGGGTAGATTAGGGAACTCATTAGTATCCACTTTTTTTCTCAAAAATCAAGAAAAACATTAAATGCGTTAGCATTAATACATTTATCGAGTTTTGCATGGAAATATATTAGAAACTAAGCTCAAAATGAACCAATCCGAGAATTATATTAGTTTTACGTTTAATTTAAATGTTCTATGAAAGTGCAAACCAAATAAACCGAAATAACATCATCAACTGAATAATCAAAAAAATATCAACACGGACGGAGAGAAATTCGATTCATGAATTCTATTTATGTATGACATGTCATAACAAATATGTAACATTAACAACCACATTTTGCCAAGGACATTGTGTCTGTCTATTTCACTGGAAATTCGACCGAATAATGTTGTCATTATAAGATTAATCAAAATTCGTATTGCAGTCATCCCAAATTATAGCAACGTTTACCTTTTCATACACATATTAATATTATAGCATTTCAAAAAAGTACAAATTTGAACGTATGAATTTCTTACTGTATTTTCGTATGCACGTCTAAAATGAATGGCTATTAGTCTTCGAAGGCTAGTAGCTAGATACTGATGAATATACACTGAGGAAATAAATGAAACTACGATTTTTAAAGCTAAAAAAACAATTCCTTTTCTTTTCAATGTGATGTGTGTTCTAATGCCAACTCCACGATACATTTATTTACCATGATTATATGAAGTTCGTTGGTGATTGGGTTAAAGCCCAGCGTAACTTTGTAATTGTGCTCTTTAAGTAATTTAGATATCTTATACTTAAAGAAAGGGGAAAATACATTTATAGTCCTTTATCATGATTCAGTCATTAATCTTAATTTGGGAAATGTTGAAATAGATCCCTTAACCATTGAGGGGAATAAATGCCAATCCCTTAATTATTTAGCTCAAATAGACTATTTAATTTTTAATAATAGAGTGAAGCATTCTGAAAAAAGTTATAAAAATTTGTTTGTTTGTAATTTTTAGACAAGGGGAAAGAGAGAGACAAAAAAAAAGAAGTAGATATAATTTTAAATTTATATTGAAGGAAAAATTCATTTTTTAAAAGTTACGTACACTTTTTGAATAAAAAAAGTGAAATTAAACATAGCCTTAATTTTTGTTTGATTTAGGAGGGGGAAGGGAATTGAATCCTAAATTTCTCCTACACAATAGTTTTTACATATAAGTACCCCTCCTGTCGGGCTGTCCACAAAGAGATAATTTAACATTTGTTTTAAATTAACCATTTTTGACTATTTCACACAAAAACCACGTTCAAATGAACACACATTATTTTAGTTTAAAACTTATCAATTTTAATGAAACTATCTCACTTTCTTCAAACTTTCAACAACTCATAAACGAAACCCCCTTAATAATTCAAGAAAGCAACGCTATGACGTTTGTAAGTTCGATTCACAGAATTAGTTGTTTTAGATTGTTAACAGAAAAGTGAAAATTCAAATATTGAATGAACTCAAAATTGAAAAGATATTGTATAAGCTCTTTAAAGTCGAGTTGAATAATATATCTGCATATTAAAATTAACAGTTATAATGTAATAAGACTTCACAATTTTTAGACATTAAAGAAAATGTTCAATTCCTTCGTTTTTCAAAGTCAGTTATATGTCATATACTCAAAGAGATGTATATTTATTTTCCTAAAAAATATTTGAGTATTTTGGCATTTCCATGAAATTTTCAAATAAAGGGCCATCAAAGAGTTGACTTTTATCAAGTTGATTGGCAACAAATGAGCTATATATTATCCTGGCTAATTTGTTAAGGCGATAGAAAATGCCTAAAACAATCATTAAAATGATAAAATTACGTGGGCATGGCATACTTAATGCACATATAGAAACTATAAATAAATAATTTATAGGATAATTACAGGTCTCTAAATCAAATTTATCTCCTTAGGTTCATATCAACTTTTCTCCTGAATTAAGTAAGATTTATTGCAGTAGCAACATACATGATGTTAATTCGTGATGGCGCATCAACTAAAAAGGAAAGAAATATAGAAATCTTGATAGTGCATCCACTAATTGACCAACATAGAAAATGAAAGATTTTAAAATATTTTATGATAAAAGAACCACACAACTCAATATCACATTCCTGTTTTTTAGCTGTGTATGGGCAGTGGAATTGAATTCAAAACTTCTTTAAATAACGAATTAATTTTTGTATACAAGTACCGGTCATTTTAAAATGTTCGATAATACTACATAACTTGGTTACATTCAGAACGTCTGGAAGTTTAATGACCTCGTGCATGTACTAATAACAAGATTTTATGATACCCAGCTTGTAACTGTTTGATTGTTTTTAATCTTAGTTACTAAAATTACAACAAAGTTATATTAAATAATTCCAGAACTGTGTATATTCAAAGCTATTGAAATGGTTTGTCTATCTGTCATGGACAGGGGTGTAATCGTACCGAGTCGAGCCGAGTAGTGTTGTGTTCAAGTTTCACTCATTTAGTATCGAGTCGAGCTTCGAGCTTCATTATCGAGTATTTGGATGTTCACGAACTTAATCTAGCCTTAACGAATTTTCTAAATATTCATTTAAATTTAAATAATAATTATTTTGTCTTAAAAATAAATCAATTTAAGCATAAAAATACTAAATTTACTAAATTTATTCTTTTCTTTTAAATAACAAAGTTAATTAAAAGGATTATTATACTTATCACTATTTAAAGAATAAAAATATAAGTTGTATAAAATTAATAATTTTATATTTCTTACTACTTTTAGCTAATGAGCTTGCTCACGAGCTGACGAGTTGAATACTAAAAAGCTCAAATTTCACTCGTTTAGTTAATGAGCTTTACTAATCGAGCTTTTATCAAGTCGAGATCCGAGTAGCTTGGCTCATTTACACCCCTAGTCATGAACCAAGTAAAAGTATATGTTGAGGTTCGTTTTTGATCGGGATTAAAATGAGGCCAACTAGATTGTAATCGAACACCAAGACTTCCAGGAAGGTTGATAGTCCCCCGGAACGAACAAACTGATATTTTATAGATTTAACTGTAAATATTACAAGGATTCTGACGATTTGGGTCGGAAATTACAGTGTATTGAGTACTTAGCTACACGACGCAAAAGAGCTACAATACGAAATAAAAAGTTTTGAATGTGTGACTCGTGCTGACTGGTCACCTATTTATATTGTTGGGTACAGAACGAATCTAAATAATTCCTAAGCTAAGGACTAAATCGAAAATAGTTGGGGGATAATTTGCAAAGCGTGTAGAAGAGATTAGAGTCGTGCTTTAGGTGTCATGCTGACTCAGCATAGGAATCATTATGGATCCTTTTTGTACTTGTGCATGCGTGCGGATGGTATCGGTGCACTTTTTGTGAGAGAGTGCTCGAGGATTCTGGGCTAACGGGCCTTGAGGCCAAAGGGAGCTCAATGATCTTTTTCTCAGGCTGGCTTGCGGGGCTCGAGCTCTTTCCAGGGTCGAGGGCTAAGTTTGAGATATTTCTGTCTTCTCCTGATTTGATCAGCGGTTTCGAAGGCTGTGAACGGTCAAGGTCCCGGGTTGATCCTGAAATTTTGATCTTCAACCGTGTAGATAGTTGATGTATCAAAAATTTATTGAGTCGTTTTTCATCGACAACCCATGACTTTAAAAAATACACTTTCTTATGGAAATTAATTGTCAATTGTCTCGTCTAATATGTGAAATACTAATATATGTATATAATTGAGATATTATGCTAAAATTAGCTAATAAACCGACATAATTTTACAAGCACGCCTAAAAAAAAATACTTCAATAAGTATTTACTGAAAAAAATTATCATAAATGCAGCCAAATATAATATCATGCTAAAATTGTGGCCAATTAAAATGTCATGTTAAATTAAAAACTGAACATGTAAGGGTTGTGAATCTTGGCCATGAACCCTTAGATTTCGTTTTATCGGAGGATTGAGAACGTCATTGCATAAATTTTACATGCGTTCAAATGTGAGATATGATTTACAACGGGCCAAATTTGATTTTTTAGACAGTTAACCCTTAAAGATCTTATTATATCAGATAATTAAAGAATAAAAGGTTATCTGTAATGTATTTTAGCCAAACTTGGTCTTTATTCCTACTTCAACGTCACCGCCAACGATCGGCCTTAAATACATTTAATTAATAATTCATTACTCATTCCATTGACTTTGGATCATCTATTCCCTAATGATTTTTTGTTTCCTATTTCACAATTAAATATATTAATTTTTATAAAAGATATTATAAAAATAAAAATTGATTATGATATAATACACTCTAATAATTATTTATAAATAAAAATTTGAATTTTAAAAAATCACAAAATATAATTATGAATTAATCAATTTCAGTAATAAATATTAACTAAAACTTAAATGTTAAAATTATTATATACGATTAAAAATTTTGTTGAACTTCTAAAATTATCCTAAGGTACGATAAATTATTATTTTATAAGAAAATTAATAAAAATTATAAAAATTTTAAAGTGAAACACGAGGATCTCAGGCCCGTTCCACTTCTTCTGTATTTTTAGCAGAGAGATTTGTAGAACGCCACCCAATCGCTTCCCCACCACAGATCTGAAATATGCACGGCTACACTAGCGTCGGTACTGGCGTCACTGCCAACACGAAGGGCTTTGATATTGACATAGAATCTGGGGATCGTCTCTACCCTG
>AYJT01068834.1:0-13082 GCA_001278415.1 Ocimum tenuiflorum
AGCTCCCGCTTGATTGCTCAAGAACAGATACAGTGCTACAGAGAGTGATAGCTGACCCTTCCACATCTTCAAGAGCAGACAACATCTTCTTAAAACTGTCGTTGGGCGTTTTGCAGGCCACAGACGATAAAGCCCGAAGAGAAATGAAAGCATTGATATCTCGACTATTAAAAGAAGATCATGACTGCAGCAGCCAGAATAGCCTTGATATCTCGAGAGATACACTGTATCAACTCTGCCACAGATGTCTTGGCTCGCTCGTTCTCTGCCTATCTGGAGCTGCTTGCTTGGACAAAAGCAGGCAAGATCGAGGAACTGTGATGGCTGAGATTTCTCGAGAAGCTGACAATATGCAGTGGATTCTTGGCATCCTAATAGACAGAAAAATGGCTGATGAATTTGTAGATTTATGGGCTGACCAGAAAGAGCTAGCAGATCTTCACTCGAAGATCCCTACAATGTATCGTCATGAAATAAGTAAAATCACTGCTCAACTGTGTGTATCGGTGGGGAAAGGGAAGATTCTAGTGCCCAAGGAGACTAGGTTTGCCGTGTTATCAACTTGGTTGGAAGCTCTTTATGATGATTTCGGATGGATGAAGATGTCGGGGAAATCTGTCGATAGGAAATTGATTGAGGAGGGATTAAGCCAAACAATTCTGACCTTACCGTTGCCTCAACAGCAATCGATTTTGCTGAAATGGTTTGATAGGTTTCTCAACAGGGGCGACGACTGTCCCAATCTTCAGAGGGCATTTGAGATTTGGTGGAGAAGGGCTTTTGTGAAACAATATGCAGTTGAGTCACAGTTGCAGTTAGCTGTCTGTGATATTCCACATTGATTGGTACGCTGTTTGTATTACACATGAGAAGCTGCTTCTGCTTACTGGTGTAAATAAAAATTTGTTCAATTTTCACACCCAATATGTTATATCTTGTTCTTTTGCATTACTACTATGTGATTATGGCCTATATCATCGAAAAGAAGATATATGCAACGACAAATTCGTCTTCGGTGGTGAAGATATTGACCTATAACCACTATTTTGTACTAGTTTGCTGTCAAAATGGATAGACTGCGTAGAAAGTGATAGCTGTTGGTAACATGTTGAAAAGTTTGGTAGACCAGCAATTCTGTCACACAAGATTCTTTCCCTCAAGAAATTGCGTCAATTAGAGTTGATCTTGTAGGATGGAGGGATTTTCTTGAATGCACGAATTTCTCGCGATAACTAGATTTGCTATCTGCGCAGATATACGTTTTTCTAGCTGCATATCTGGATTACTTGGTATAGCAATTCCATTTATTCAGCTCTAAAGTTCTCATCAGCTCGTCGCTCGCCATGCCACTTTTTTAGCTCCAGCAACACCATAAAGCTTGGTTGTGGTTTCAGTTCACTTTTGATCACTCTTTTAGAATTCATGGTTTGGTCATCTGAGTGATTTTCATGCTATATCTCATATGTAGCTATAGATCAAGAAGACTGAATATAAATAGACTGGAAATATGCATTGATGAAGAGAAATCCAGCTCTTCATCTTCATGCAGAGAATCCTAGTAGCTTTTCACCTCTTTCCACGTACTGTGGCTTACAGAGAGGTTCAAGCCTACACACAAACAAAAGAAGAAAAGCAAGAAATTAATAATCTATCATCTTCTGACTTAGTTTATCCTATTACTAGAAACCCTTTTGCTGAGTACTAAAACATGAATAGCTACTAGCCTCACTTCTGACTGGCTAAGAAGGCTTGAGACTGTTTTTCGTACACGAAATTCGCCTCCTTGGAGTTATCTGCAGACCAGATGAAGATCCCATGGAGTTTCCCCTGCTTGCTGAGTGTGTTGCAGGCCTTAAAGAACCCGTTATCCGGCGATAGCCCTCCACTCCCATCAGTCCCGAAACTGACCAGAATCTTGGCTCCATTGTAGTTGGAGCTTTGGGTGTTGAAGTATTTCAGAAACTGAGCAACAGTGGTTCCCTTTGGATACGCGTAGAATTGGAAGTTCACGTAGTCTATCAGATGCCCGTACTTTCTCCACAGGGCTAGATAGTATGGCTGGACTGAGTCATCGTCGTATGGCGCGATGGAAGTGAAGGAGACGATCTTGTTTTGTTTCAGGTAGAAGAGAAGTCTCCCAATGCATTCCGCGAATGTGTCGGGATCTGTATCGAAGTGTTCGTAATCTATGTCTACGCCATCCAGCTTGTACCTGTAAGATTCAATGTCCCATGTGTGATATATTTAATGTGGATAAAAAATTAATTTATAAAAGGATAATTCGAGACAATTGTGTGGGTTATGTTGTAGCAGATAATTAATAACTGATATTTGATGGGAATATCAGTATAATTGAACATTATAAATATCTCATTAGCGTGAGTTTGAGTCCCTCTCTAGATATAACATTATTCTCAAAACCCTAACCGCCATCGGAAACGTGAGAGAATAGAGGAACATCAAAAGGTATGTAATTTATGCGTGAGATTCTTTAAGTTTTTGATTATTAGAGAATTAATTGAAAACCACATGAATATTTCTGCAGTACCTCCTCACTATATCAGTTATGGAGCGGATTGCATTGGCGACCCAGCTGTTGACGGAGGTGGGGTGAAAGTGGACGTGTCGATTGTTTATCGTGTCACCGGCTAAACTCATGCCGACTCTGATGTTTGCATGCTTGGCTTTGATTGCGGATATCTGAGAGGGGCCGAGGTTGTCGGAGTCCCAGTAGACTCGGAAATCTCCATTGGTGGGGCTCGGGTTTGCTGTGTTGGTGTAGTCGATGGCGAAGGACAGGAGGAAGTGGAAATCGACGCGAGGGTCGATGGGCACATCGGTGAACTTCACGTTGTTGAATTCGGCTCCGATGTATTCTCTGAAGAGCTTCTCCGGTGCTGCTCCGATCATCGGAAACCTGCAAATGAGAACGTGGAGAGGCAGGAGAAGAAGAAGAAGAAGAGAGTGTCCGAGGGTTGATGAATCCATTCTTTGTTTGTGGGATGGTAAGATGAGGCTAAGCTGCATATTTATATGCATGGGAAAAAATAGGAATATTTTGTTATTCTCCGCGTGCCGGATCGGTGTTGTATGTTTTAAAACAATGAATTTTGTATGTTGTGAATTGAACGAATGTTGCTTTTGTTTGACGTGAAAATTTTTACAAAGTTTGTTTTTGGAACTGTGTTGCCGAATTGAGAATTTTTTCTTGCAATCAGTTGAGAGGAAAATGAACGAGTTAAAAAAAGAGTAGTAATAATAATATTAAAAGAAACGACTAGTAATAATAAAGGAACAATATATATGATGTGTATTTTATTCTTTTTAAATATCAATTTAAAGACAATAGAATTACATATTTCTTTTTGTTAATATTACTCGTTATATGCTTTATAATATTTTTGAGTTAGGGGATTTAGGGATGGGAGAGTCGGGTCTCTAAACCTACTTAGGGGTAAGGAATGCTAATATCTATACATGTACTATAATCTATATTATTTATTTTAATATTATTAATTAGAGTTATTATTATATTGTTGTTGTTGAGGATAATTGAATTTGACGCGCAAATGCGGGTACATTATCCATGCCCACTTTTTTCCCCCCAAAAAAATTACATGCGCACGATGGCACGTGAGAGCATTTATATATGATAAACCTCTTAACATTATATAAAATTATTTGATTAAGATCGAAGAATCACTTTATGAATATCAATCATGTATCATTCACTATATGAAAAAGCTAATAATACCATACATTTAGGATTTAACTTTCCATATATTCAAATCTGAACCTTCCGGTGGCTAATAAGTTAGTTAGAATTTACATGCAGACAAATCCAAGTTGTAATAAATATTTTTATATATTCTAATTTTGTTTAGTATCTCGAAGAGCAACTTCGTTGTTGTTTTTCAGTTGAATCGGTCAAAGGTATAATTAATCACGGATCGGATCACTGATTTATTGAATAAATTATAGAATGTGTGTGTGTGTGTTTTGAATAATTTATACAAATAGGAAATTAAATTGAAGAGTTGTGAACTGAACTAGGAATTTGCATATATCAATCAGTGTCGTTATGTTGAAGAATATTATTCCATGTCGTTAATCCCATATAATCTGATATTTTCTGTTTTGAGAAAAAGGACAGGCATAAAATATTATACAAAAAAAATAGTCGAATGGATCTCGTTAAGACCAGTACCACAGAATAAAACAATAGATTCCGTCCAGCTAATGAAATTGTTCTTGAACTACTAAATCAAACATAAATTCTGTTTCTTGTAAAAAATATAGTCAAATTATATTAAACTCAAGAAATACCCTTGAAATAACCTTTTCTTTAAATATAAAATTATATATATAATTTATTAAATTCACCAGATTTAATCCCTACTTTCTTTTCAGAATAAAAACTTTGATTGAAGCTGTCATGAATATGCTATTGTATAAAGGTCATTAATACATTATATTTTGACATTAGTGCATGAGTGATTCTAGTCACATTAATGATATTAGTAGAAAAAATTAAAGGTTAAATTTGATAAGTTTAAATATTTGATATAATTTATAATATTTATTGATAGAAAAATATTTGAGTTAATCCAGTGGGTTTATTATTATAGTTCGGGTATACTATTTTTGCAATAAAAAATATTATATTATATTTATTAGTTAAAATCTATATTTCGATTATTTGACATATAGATAGATTCGTTATTTTTTTTCTATTATAAATATATAGGCTGTTTATATTTCACTCACATCATTCATCGTCAAGGTGTTTTCAGAAAAATACAATAGATAATAGTTCTCAATGATTTAATTTTCTTTTTTTAAAAAAAGGCCTATAGTTATGAAGGACAAAGTAGAAAAATACAGACATAATCAACTCAAAAAGAACAGACATTAGTGGGACAAATGCAATAATATTTAATCCAAATATCTCTTAAAAATATATATCAAGTCGCATAAACTCCTCGTTATATAATATCATTCACGTATAATTAATATGGTTTGGATTTATGGAATAACACACTTATACGCGTGCCGTCAATTTAATTAGTTAGGTGAGGAAATTAATAACATATTCTCTCAAGGGGTGACATAAAATATTGGTTTCTTCTTGATTGGACATCACAGAGTTACATCCTGACTCGCCCAAATAAATACCATGCTATTATTTTTTAGAAACATGCTAATGTTTTATACTTTTGGACCATAAAACTAATTACCTGTTTATTCATTTATTTTTTTATAAAAAGAAAAATGAAGTAGAGACCAATGTCGATGATGAGGATTGCCAGATTTCATGGTTTTTTTTTTAATTTATACCATTATATAATAGAAAATTTGGGCTATGGTAACATGCAGTGGCGGATCCAGAGTTCGAATCTCGTATGGTCAAGTTTATTTATTTTCGTGGGCAGACGACATAATTACCTCAAAAACTAAATGCTCCAATTGAAAATTATGAAAAATTAATTATCCTTTTAATTTTTTTTTCTATTCATAGCGAGTCCCAGTTTGTCTGCCTTCCAAGAATTAAACATTTCTTCTTCTCATATCTTCACTTTTTGTTCTTCTTTGCGTTGAGGTAGAGAAAAAAAATATAATCAAATATATACTTATGACTACTTGTCGTGGGGCAGCCGGGGTCGGCAGGTGGATCCGTCCTTGGTAACATGAAACTATGGAACCATGCATTAACTCAAAGCAAATAGTTTGTTTCGTAAATTAAAAATGCTCGTATCTATTTTGTTTTTCTTTTTTTTTGTTTTGGTGGGGATGGGGGGAGTGAATGTCGGGTGTAGTTATTAATCAATAGATCATCAATAATAATTTATTTATAGTTGGGACCAAAATGCTACCGCCATCAAATTTTATCACTAAGAACAAATATTCTTATAATTTCTTATTAATACGTAACTAGACGTTATTCTGTTTGTAGCATTGAGATATAATTATAGGTAGTGAATTTAATATTCGAAATAAAAATATAAATAGGAGGTTCCAAATCCTTTTTCTGCGAACAGCAAATAAGTCAAGGATGAGATAAATTCTGTCCGGCTGTTATTTCAACTATGTAGGTCCAAGGTCAACTATTGATTATATAAATGGCCGGCTCCAGTTAATTATAATTTATTAGTAGTTTCTATTATATTTATGCTCTAATTCTATAATTCAGTGCCATCATCAACTGCTGTAGTAATACCTAGGAGAAACATAAATGCCCATCAAGACGAAGACAACACTAATTTTATTTTGCTAACCATCAAATTGGGATCAATATACATGTGCCTATTTAATTAGTTATTTTATAGTTTTTATACCGCAACCTCTTATATAATAATATAATAAATAAAATGATTCATAAAATTAAGAATTTCTTCAATTTTTTTTAAATCCATATTCTTCTTCTAGTAATTAATAAACTCAATCTTTCAGAAAAGAAAATCCACCTCTACGAGGCTTATGAATTATTAAAAGTCATGAGACTTATCCTATAATATACGTAGATCTCGATACTTATTAGTATATTAAGCAGGGTTGTAGTTCCGCCATCGCATAGCCCCAGAACCATATACAGATATACTATACTGATATTAATTAGTAGCATAGATTTATCCATGATAAATTGAATAGCCTACGTGAAAAACTCAATTGGATTCTCTGGCCCCGGCAGGCACAGTAGAAATTAGTAGCAGTTTGGAAAGGACAAAGGTAAATAAAATAGAGTGTATTTATTTAATATGTACAGCTCCAAGATAGCGTGTGAAACAACCAAATGTAATGAATTTTATCTCAGTTGGATCAAGTGTGAATTGTCAAATCAAATTCAGCATTTTCCTCCAATTTAATAAATAATGTTGAACTATGTATATGTTCCTTCGATCTCTCTTTTATTTTACAGTGATTAATTAATATATTAATTTGATCCTTTTTATAAGAACATTTTGGACCATGGAATCTACTCTACTGTTATGCATGTCAGTGTGAACTTAGATTCAGTATACGCTTGAGTAGAAGCTGCATGCTCGAACAAGACAACTAAGATTTCATTATTAATTAATGGCCCAATCATTTTGAGAGCGTTAATTAAGTGTTCCAGAAATTTATTCAAATAGAAAAATAAACTTCACAAACTTGCGTTAGACTGCTTAAATCAGCGGATCTAAATAATTTATTTCCACAAATATAAACTTATACCCGTGTTAAATCTAATTAAACCAATATCTCTCCTGGATTTTAAACCAAAACCCACCTAAATAATTTAGATAGTCTAATTGGAGACCTCCCCTAAAACTTTTGGGTGGATGTTAAGGAGACAAATACATATCCCCTAAAAGAAAAGGAGACAAATTTATTATAATTGTAGAAAAACCATTTAATTGGGAGTTGGGACAGATTTATTTCTATATTTTTTTGCTCGAACATACTCAAAACTTAAAAGAAAAATGGATAGGCAGAGAAAAATAATTAAGCAAATTTTTATTTTAGTTTATATATATTATTTTGCTTTTGTGGTGCTGTTAGTGTACAGTACACACAATCATCGCAGTGCAGCATACTCAAGATTGTACTCAAAGTTATATATCGAGTTTTTTTTTTTTTGTTGACCAACGAAATTTTATTATTTATAAATTTATTTTTTAAAAAATAATAATACATTCTAATTGAATAACAAACTCACATAATAGCCATACATTTAGACTATAATGTTAAAAATAAAATTCAAGATAAATATTAAATAAAAAATTAAAAATAAAAATTCAATGTATAATACGAAATGTAACACAAGAGTGTAACGATCGTACGCGTCACATGTGCCCAACACACATGGGTATAACGGGTATATCCTATGAAATACCGTTGATTTAACGGAGATTCTAGTATGAAATGAGATACCGATTCTTTGGGTGATTCACATGACGTCATGCTTTATAATAAGCAAGTAAAGGCCGACAATTTTTATTATTAAAGTTGGTAAAAGATAATTTTACCGTAAAAGAAAATGGAAACATTTCTTCAGGTTCGTACCACCAGATAAGTCAATGTTATAGCCTCCGTGTTTTTTGGTGCATTTTGTCTGAAGATTTTTCAATAATAAGTCAATTGCTTTTAACAGTTGACCAAATATGTCTATTTTGTTTCAAAAGAAAATATATGTATTTACTATAAATTAACCAAATATTCACCCAGCTTTTATGAAATGCATGTATATTCAGAACTATAGTTTTCGTTGTAGATCTTCTATTATACATCTGTATGACAATCATGTTACATCTATATGTTTAGTTAATGTCTTTCTTTTTCAATTTTAATTTTATACGCTTTAATTTAGTTTTACCGACATTACGTAATTTTATGAGATCTAAATTAGATTTCATAGTACTTTTTTTAAATTTTTGCTAATTATTAACTATTTAACATTGATTATTTTACAATGATATTCTGAAAATAATTTTATACAACATTTTCTATTCATTGATATGCGACTACCTTCACAGAGTAGATACAAAAATATTTATACAGGAATTAAAGTAGTAGATGGGAAAAAATGGACTATGTGGGGGAGCTGGGGTTGGTATAGGATTTAACAAACTCATATACCTCCGTAAAACTAAATTAAAACATATAAATTAAAAAATGAACAAAATTAACTAAAATATAATGAAAACTTATGATAATTCGGAGTGCAACAAAAAATAATAATGAGGGATCCACTACCGTCGCATTCCACATTATCATAAGGAAATCTCAATCATACTTCCGTTATCAGGACTAATAGAAGTGTTTTATTTTATGATTTTACGCCGTTTTGGTAATTTACTTTATGATTCAGCTTATAGTTGGGGATAAATTTGATCAGGGCTATTATTTTACTAATATAATATATATTCTTGTTTAATCTTATTGTGAAGCAACTAGCCTACTCATTTCACTCCAATTGGTGGAGACCTATGTGTAAACCTTTCAAATGAGAGAGATTTAGAGTTTGAATCCCCAATCCCCCTCGCCCGACTCAAAAAAGAAAAAAACAATAGGAATTTCTACATGTTCTCAAAGTTTGAACAGAGCGTATCAAGTTACACATATGGTGTTACACATTGTGTTATATTGCTTGGATTATTGACTAGTGTACTAATCAAGGTATCAAGTTACACAATGGAGTTACACATTGTGTTACATTGTTTGGATTATTGACAAGTGTATCAATCAAGTAAGATTAATTGTGGTAGAATCTTTCTTTATTCAGGACGTGATTTCTGTCTATTGATTTATACACTTGTCAATAATCCAAGTAATGCAACACAACATGTAACAGGAGATCCGGATCGCATTGAATCTAGAATTTGATTCTGTCAATGAACTTTGAATTTTGGTTAAAAAAAATATAGAGTGGAAATTTTATGAGGGAAGAAGGCGAAGGCAAGGCAGACAAGTGGTCGACTTTGCCATATTTGCCTCGAAGGAAATTCTATGACACCTTGTGACTAGGATAGTGTCTACCCGTCTCGTGTGGGAAGGGACCGTGATAATAATCAAATCATTATCTGTGTGTGTGTGTGGGGGGGGGAAAGCAGCAGTGAATACTGAGCTCAGCTCTCGGAGAAGACATCAGCTCGACCCCTAGTTTGGTACGGATAGATTAACTCACCTTAAACTCTTTCTCTCTCTCTCTAGGTCTGAAATCTGAGTAGACATCAGCATGACACTTTGTTTGGTACAAATTTATGATATCTCATCTTTAATCATACTCTCTCTCGCCTTCGCTTTCTATTTATGCAAGTGAATCCATTCCATATATCCTCCTGTATTTCACACACACTCACAGAGAGAGAGGATGATGAGCCCACCATCCACCAACACACGGTGGTGTCCAACCACAGAGCAGCTGATGCTACTGGAGGAACTCTACCGGAGAGGACTGCGCACCCCCACCGCTGCCCAGATACAGAAGATCACCGCCCACCTCTCCCTCCACGGCAAAATCCAGGGCAAAAACGTCTTTTACTGGTTCCAGAACCACAAGGCCAGAGACCGCCAGAAACTCCGCCGGAAAATCGCTTACCAACACCATCGTCTAAACCAATTCCTTCCATTCTCTTCACTAAACCACCATTTTCAGCCTCAGGTAATTATTAATTCATTTCATTCATTTAACATATACACACACACACACACTCACTTTCATGCTTACCAACTTTGCCCTAGTTATTTACATGTGTATATACTTATTTCATTCCAACTCTTGACCTAGTATAAACAATTTTTCTATGACCTTAAAAGTTAAGGATGTGTCTACTTGGGAATATTAAGATGAAAATAAAAATGTTGTATTCCTTTTAACTTCCATGAGTTTTTTAGGTGTTAGACTAGTAAACGCAGACTTCTTATCTGTTTATAACTGTTGAATAAAATCCCACACCTAATAAGTGTTATAGTACATTTCTTAATATATGTGATCCTACTCCTATAGGTTTAGTGTAAGTGAGACTACCATTTTGATTTATAGGTATCTGGTGACTTCAATATTTTCAGATATAGCTAGATTAGATTCCAGTATTCCACTTATAGGTGTTTACTGTACTAGATAGGTCTAGTTTCCACTCACCTTTTCGATCGATCGGAACAGATTCATATTTCACTTGATTTTTGCATCTGCCATTTAAATTTTGATGAGTTTTGGATCCAAGATTTGAACGACTTTTCTACAACACAATAATGTGAGAACTCCCATGATCTAGCTGATTAGCTAGGGTTTTGATTAACTAAATTATATATTTTTTCTTTTCTTGGTTATGGAAATTCACTCCGCCTTACATGCATATATGGTTAATTCGTGGGGTGCAAATCCTCTATTTCCCAATTGTGTTGCACGTTATGACAGGTGTATTAACCAATAAATATCAATTATATCACAATAAATTTAGTACGTACGAATGTAAGTGGTACGGATTATCTGTTACACATTTGTGTTACATTCCGTATTATGTATCGATCTTTTTATTATGTATTAGTTGTTTTTTTTTTCAAAAATTAATTTTGTATGCTTTAGCTTAGTTTTAACGAACATTATGTAATTTTACTAAATTCAAATTAGGCTCCATAATAATTTTTCAATGCTAATTATCGACTACAAAGACATAATTATTTCAAAATAATATTCTAATTGGATCCAACAAACTTATATAATGTCCATAAAAGTATACTAAAGCATACAAATTTAAAATTTAAAAAATATTAACTAATTAAAATATAATAAAAATTCAGTTCATAGAACAAAGTATAACACAAAGACACAAGGAGAATCCGCACCCATACGTACTATCCACATTACATCTAGCTATTTCCTTTTTTTTGCTCATGGCATTAGACCATTATTATTTTCCTTACCAGAAAATCTAAAGGGTATTAATTATTTTTGCTACATATATGTATGTATAATAACTGCAGGGTACTGGAGGTTGTGATGAGGCCCCAGATTTTGAAAGGATGAGTCAGACATGGAAGTGGGATCCTCCAAAAGATGGTTTGATGAGATCGTACGGCCGCGATTCTTCCTCCATGGTTATAGATGTGGGTCCCACTCTCCCCAGCAAACCCCTCCAAACCCTACAACTCTTTCCCCTCACTTCTGCAAATCATCACAAAATCATTTCTTAATTAATCTTCATTTTTAGAATTTTAGTTTGGTGTGTGTGGTGTTTTCAGTTATGTGTCTGTGGACTTCCGAGATATGCTCAAATGTCCAATAGTTGCAGCGAGGGGTACAACCTCTTTATCTTCTGTTTCCCGCTTTAACCGCTGTGTATTTTCCCTAGAAACAGAATCTGTACCAGAATTTGCAGGATTTTCTTCAATTTTATATATAACATTTTGTTAATATATATACTACTTTTATCACTGCATGTGTGTGTCCTTTTTTGTTCTTGCATGGGCTTGGAGAAATTTGTGTGGATGCAGAGATTAATTTGTCCCTAAAATTTTGAGAGACAAGTCGATGAAGCTGCATGCATGCATCACACATCATGAATTAAAAACTCATCGTAACAAAGGCAAGCAATCTGAGAGATGGGACAGCGTTCAAAATGAACGATAAGATTTTTGAGGGGGAGCAATTTTCAAGAAACCAGATGCTGATTGGATTGTGGGATTTCTTTTTTGCGACAGAGTAATTGGATTGGACAAGACATGTATGTGTTAATCTAAAAAAAAGGTTTCTTTGACTTTGAAGTTAGGACAAAATTCGTACGTAACAAGCAAACATAAGATTGTGATAAACTCATTAATCTTGTACTTTTCTACTTGAAAAGAAAAGCTTTTCTTTGCACGTTTGTGGGATGATAAACTTTCACTTTTGGGTCAGGACAAAATTATTGACAGTCGACGTGACCATAAGATGGTGTTCATCGAGCTATGTTCAAAAGAGGGGTTTAATCATGAACAAATTCGAAAATCTCAATTTAATAAGAATCGTACATGGTTTTGATAGTGGGGCACGTACAGTAGATACAAGTGAAAATGGTATTTTGATATACACGCATGCTGACATACATATCTTATTATACTGCAGTTTTAATATTTGTATCTTCACCTTCAATTCTATTGAGTTTTTTTTTTTAACTTAAGTACAATATTAAATAAACTCACAATGATATCCCCACATAGACTCGAACCAATGATCTTTAAGGTCATAAGAAAGATAATTGATGTTCGATATATATATTTGTAACTATTATGTCCCGAAATCCATTTTCCAACACAAAAATATTCATGGGTGCCGTCGAAATTTGACGTGTATTTTTCACTTAAAACTTAAGAATTGCCACTCAAAAAATCTTAAAATTTGACAAGGAAAACATTTAATATCATATTATTTTCAAATGGAGGTGCAAATTATACTTCAGACTTAAATCCAACGATCCATCAAGCACAAAATAATGCTTTGGACATAAGTACTGTTAAAATTTTCATCAAAATATTTAAGCATCATAATTCGTGGTTAATAAAGTTTTAATTTATAGATTGCATTGCAACTATGAAAAATTACATAGTTGAGAGTGATCATTAGA
>AYJT01068838.1:0-11635 GCA_001278415.1 Ocimum tenuiflorum
AAGGGGACATTTGTTTAACCTGTCTGCTGGTCATCACCCCGAAAGATCAGATGTACCATTTAATAGCTGCAATACTGTCTCAAAAAAGCGGAAATTAAAGGATGGCTTGGCCTACATGGAATTGCAAGATAATAATCATTTCCTTCATGCTGATGCCGAGCCACAACTAGATGATGCGAGTTCTTCAAGGAAACGGGGGAAGAACACGTTGGAGGATGCATCCGATATTCTAGAGAATGGAGTTGCTCAACCACCTGGTATGGAAATGGAAATGGAAGATGTTGAGGCAGAAACTAAACGGAAGAAGAAGTCATTTCCCTTAATCACACCTACTGTTCACAATGACTTTTCATTCTCCATCATTCATCTTCTTTCTGCCGTTCGTATTGCAATGGTTACTCTGCTTCCAGAGGATTCCACACAGGACGGAAAACATTTAGATAACCATGATGCTGCACAGGGGGTCAAGGAAGAGCAAAACAACAAGCTGGAAGACACAAATGTTGGTTCAAATCCAAGCACTTCTGAGCCATTGGCTCTGGCAAATGTTCCTTCCCTCACCGTTCAGGAAATTATAAACCGCGTCAAATCAAATCCTGGTGATCCAAGTATTCTTGAAACACCGGAGCCGCTTCAGGATTTGATCAGAGGTGTCCTGAGAATATTTTCATCAAGAACCGCACCCCTAGGAGCAAAGGGGTGGAAACCACTTGTTGTCTATCAGAAGTCTACAAAAAGTTGGTTGTGGATCGGCCCTATGTCTCATAACTCGTCTGATTCTGAGGCCATCGAACCAGTGACTTCTCCAGACGCATGGGGCCTCCCTCACAAAATGCTTGTCAAATTAGTGGACTCATTTGCTAATTGGCTGAAAAATAGTCAGGAAACACTGCAGCAAATAGGCAGTCTTCCTGATCCACCTTTGACACTGATGCAAATCAATTTGGATGAAAAGGAGAGATTCAAGGAGCTTAGAGCTCAGAAGAGTTTGAATACTATTAGCCCTAGTTCTGAAGAAGTAAAATCATATTTCCAGAAGGAAGAATTCCTTAGGTATGTAATACCAGACAGGGCTTTTTCGTACACAGCTGTTGATGGTAAAAAATCGATTGTTGCGCCTTTGAGGAGGTGCGGTGGGAAACCTACATCAAAGGCCCGCGATCATTTCATGTTAAAACGCGACAGGCCACCACATGTTACAATCCTTTGTCTGGTGAGAGATGCTGCAGCTAGATTGCCTGGAAGTATCGGGACACGAGCAGATGTGTGTACATTAATTAGAGACTCACAGTATATTGTGGAAGATGTCTCTGATACGCAGGTCAATCAAGTAGTTAGTGGAGCATTGGATCGTCTGCATTATGAGCGCGATCCTTGTGTTCAGTTCGACGGAGAGAGAAAACTGTGGGTTTACTTGCATAGAGATAGAGAAGAAGAAGATTTTGAGGACGATGGGACTTCATCTACGAAGAAATGGAGAAGACAGAAGAAAGAAGCTGCTGAAGGTGGAGATGTTGCTGTTGTAAATTTGGGGAATGGTGTGGAGGATGATAAGAGATCGGAGCCGGATTATCAAAATGGGAATGATCAGATGGAGGAGAATGGTGAAAGTAGTCGTGGTTATGGCATTGGTCATAAATCGAGTGAAGAAACCAAGTTGTTCTGCCAAGAGAACTCTGCTAATGAAGAATTTGATGAGGATGATGAGTTTAATGGGGAGCCACCAGCATGATCTCCAAGGTAATATATAATGCAGTTTGTCTAGATTACTCTTTTTCCCAGTCTCTGGGATTTAACAACAATTGACTCGTGAAAGCATGTCGGCGTCCTCCATGTAATAATGAGCAGCATGATTGCCGAAAATGGTGGCTTCTTAAATATGATATTTGAAAATGTACTTAATTTTCCCTCTCGTATAATGCGTTGCATTTTTTCCTCAGCAAATTTTATGACGAGCTGCTGGTCGATGTCTTGTATTCAATTTTTTTGGTACACACTAATATTTTTATTAGTGAATCTGAAAAGGCAAACCTTGTATATGAATTAACAATATTATTACCAGTAAAAGATACAATTGATCTAGCAACATTAGCTCCTCATTACAAAATAATGACGGTGATCATGGACGAAACTACATCCTATCTATCCTAAGGAATTTCAGCTCTGAAATTCTTCTAGTCTGCAAGTAGATTCGTTCCTACAACATGATGGAAGGTGACCATCTGTACAATTTCAACTGTTACAAGATCACTGAATCTAGTTGATGGCAGTGAGGGGAGGTCGAGGTTCTCTTGAAGAAAGCTTTCTGTCTCCATTTGCTTGCCTGGGCGATGATTTTGCATCCCAGAACGACTTCACCAGTTCCTCAAACGACGGGGTTTTCAGATCCTCAATGGAAGCAATGCTTGGAACGTTCAACGATCTTTTTCTTGGCGTTGAGCATGATGGTCGATCCACCTGTACATAATATATGATGCAAATTTTCAGGGGAATGAGATCGTGAATATAAGAGTGTTCTCA
Source organism: Ocimum tenuiflorum (assembly GCA_001278415.1). Lineage (NCBI taxonomy): Eukaryota > Viridiplantae > Streptophyta > Magnoliopsida > Lamiales > Lamiaceae > Ocimum > Ocimum tenuiflorum. The sequence goes on from AYJT01068838.1 coordinate 2,521, forward strand.
ATAAGTAAATGTTCATCATGCTTTGGCCGTCTTACCTTGTACTCTTGTAGGAGGCAATTTCCTGCGTTTTCTTTGATTTCTACAATCTCATGGTGGTGCCCGCTGTTCAGTTTCCTCAAGTCCCCACGACATGGACTGATAATTGAATCGATAGTTCCACACGCCTCACGATCAAGTTGTAATGAACCTGAAAGTGAAGTCAATTAGGGAGGACTGTGTTCAAGGTTTTCAAATGGGGAATATTCCTGTCTAAAATTATCACATACGATCAATGGATGAGAGCATATTCTTGCTCCCTAGTTCTGCATTTTCCAGTGCCGAACTCACTGCACAAGAGTACCGTCCGCACAAAGCGTTTATCGTGTCCACTCCTTTCCTAATGCAAAGAGTTCAGGAAGGGAAAAAGAAATCAAATTATCATATCAAATTAGATCTAAGTGTTCAGAATATCCAAAGATTTTCGGCGAACCTGACAAGCTCATCAACTAAATTAGCATTTTTCTTCTGTAGAGTCAGCAGGGAATCCTGAGCATTGTTCCATTGTTGTGCACCTAATTTTGCTTGATTTGAACTGCATCATGTTTTATCCTCAGTTTAGAAGATAGGAACTTACCCAACATCGCTACCAAAACTAACAGAGTTCTGTAACATATTGATGCTAACCAGTTGTGAATAATATCTCTCATCTCTTCCTTCCCACTATCCACTAAAGCTGTATTCTCGACATAATGAGATTCAGCTCTCTCTGAGAAACTTGTGCATTCTGCTTTTGCAGAATTTGCTGTTTTTTGCATGATTGACATCTCTTGCTGGAATTTGTTGGTTTTACTGGCAGCGCTCTCTCGGAGTTCATCGATTGCACATTGAACCTGGTTATACAGCACGACCAAAATGGAAAATACACAGCTATCAATAAAATATGATGACTGCAATTTATCACTACCTCGGTTCAAGTTTATGTTCATTAAAGCAAATTCTGATAAAAACAACACTTTGAATTTGTGAGCATGGAATAAGTGGAGAAAAACAAATGCAAGTACCCACCAGTTTCTTCTTCCTAGCATTTGATCCTGCAATGAGTTCGGCCACTTCTGTAAGCAATTTTTTTTCTTCAAGCGCAGCACATTCCTGCAACTCATAGCAGCATTCCACTCAGGCAAAGTTTGAAAAGCTCATTCAACAAAGGCGGTACTGAAAACAAACAATTCAGTTACCTCAAACTTCTTTTCAAGATCCGATAACTTGTGATCGTTGATCGTCTGTGCTTCTTCCACGATTTGGCCAAGTTTGGAAGCGTGCCCATCTAATGTCTTGAAGAAGTTTGCTGTGATTTCGGAAATTGATCTTGTTGTTTCGACAGCTCTGCTATGAGCCTAGATAAAATATACAATTTCAAAGTTCCACCTTTTAAATGAAGAAAATAACAGAGAGAACTAATGTTCCTAATAATCTCCATATCAAGTTAGAATGCCAACCTCACGTTGCTGTTGTGCATGCGCATTTAATTTAGTCTCCTGACGATTTAGACCGTCTTGAAGATCATAAAGTATATTATTAGCCTCAGCAGCAAGCCCTTTGAAAAGCTGCAATATATCAATTTACATCAAACTCGCGCTGAAGTGAAGCTATAAGGTCAATATAATAACTGAAAGGCGACAGCTCAAACCTACCTCTTCTAAAGCTGAAGAATGCTTGGAAACTTCAGCATTCAGGTTACCAAATGTTGACTGAGAACTATCATCAAGTTCTCCATTCAAATCTTTCAAAACGTTGATTCCTGAGCCGTACATTGATTTCAATTTTTCTAGATGATCTCGAAGTTCTTCGGTAGCCTATTGTTACAAGACAGAAAGTCAATAAATGGGCACCCGTAACCACTTTTATGCATAAATCAGAAACATATACTATACCTCTTTCTTTGTAGATACAAACAAATGCATATCTTCTTCCATTGATTTCAAGTGGTTTTCTTGTTGTGTGGTGGCAGAAGCTACCGCCTTATGTAAGATTTCAAGCTTCTGAGTCAACTGGGATTGGAATGTCTGTATAAGAACTCTATTGCTGTCTTCAATTTTGTCCTTGCGCTCTGGATTATAGAAAAGGCACTTGAGTTCAATGAACTTAGCATTAAGAGATCGCAGTGATGAGTTTTTAAGAATGCAGACCAATCTTAGAGAACAGATTATCGACATCTGATGCAGCATTCTCCAGTTCCGCTCGAAGCCCTAGAGCGCGATCAATGAGTGCTTTCTCTGGCAGAGATAAACACTTAAATGTCAAAGTTGTAACTTTGCATTGTAGCACAAAATAATATAGAGTAGTTCTCTTTTAACCAGGTAATGGAAGAAGAATGACATGAATCAAATAGCTAAAATGAAATGTCTATACCTTCTTGTGAGAAATGTCAAATACATATTATCGGGGATAGTAAAGAGAGCAATGATCAAGAAAGGAGATAAATGTCTTTCAAAAAAAGAAAGGAGATAAATACACACGACATCACCTAGCTGGGAGTATGAGAAAATGTGTACCAGACTTAATCAGGTTGGATATCAGATATTCCTTTTCTTTAATTGTTGCATTTGCCTGTCTGTGTCGTTCTTCGAGATCAAGCAATGTGCATTCCGTTTCCTTTAGCCTTGTCTAAATCGCTGAGGAAATGTCAGTTATTCCATTTTACACAATAGTTGGATATTTTTTACTAAATGGCAGGCTGACCTCAGTCTTCTCAAGTTTGTCACTCAGTTGAACAGTCAGCTGTTGCTGAGAAGTATATAGTTCTTGGAGCTCCAATACTTGCTGCTCAGAAAATACAACTCTTCAATTGATTGTTTAACTTTATATCAACAAGCAAAAAATACCGAATGAGTAATGTTCTGCTCTACCTTATCCTTGGTCTCTATATCGATTTCCATATGCTCGATCTTCTCTGTCATGATCTGAAATGTTTAACAGGCACAGCATGCAATAGTCAGCGGATATTTCTTTTAAATGCTTATAATAATTTCACTTTATTAATATACTAAATTCCTCACTACACCTTTTTCTCTGCCTCTTCCTGGAGATAACGTTCTTTAGGTACATAAATTCCATTCTTCTCTCTCGCAGCATACACCTCTAACAGCACAAAAGTTGTTGTAAGGAAAAACTTCGTCATGTAACTCTAAAAAGGTGAAATACGCACTCAGAAGAGTTGGAGGGAACTAACAACCTTGCTTTAGCCGATCAATTTCAAAGTACATATCCTTGATTAAGGCAGATTTCATCATCTTCTGATTGATCTGTAAATTCAGTAACAATTAAGAACATTAATCTGCTGACTAAGGAAATCACATCGATGCAAGTTAAATATTTCAAGACTACTAACCTCTGGTTTGTTCTTTATGTTTTTGGCTCGATGTGCATAATCTAAAGTATTGAGTGTCTCCTCCAAACAGTGGATTGAAGGTGATATTGTGGCAATTATACATGTCTTTGTTTTCCCTCCCAAAGAATCTCTCAGCAACCTTGTTAACTTGCTATCTCTGATATTTCACAAGACACTTTTAGCTTTAGATATGATCTTATGATGCATATGAAATCGATAAAATCTACCTGTAGGGAATATGACCAGAGTGATCGACCAATGTAGTTATGACTCGGCCAAGAGTCAGCAAACTTTTGTTGATTTCACCTGCTTCCCTTGCTCTTGCCTGAAGAAGTAAATAAAGAATATATTGAAAACATATCAATCATATCGTGAAGACAATTTAATTGAAATTTTAGAATTGGAGAAAGCCCTATTACAGATGAAAAGTTCACAATTCCTACCTCTCTTGCACCAGAACGTGAAATATTCTCCGAGCCAGCGAGGTCAACTAGGTTTAGCTTCCCACATTTGATCATCTCCTCTCCTTCTGGAGTACACTCCTTGATGTGAATGGTGATTGAAAATATAGAGTGAGAGCGACTGCTTTGTTTGTTGAGAAGGGTTTCTGCTGTTCTCCTCTTTGCAGAACCCTTCTCTAAGACCTTATATATTTCATCAGCTGTTTTCACAATCTCCTCTTCCAATCCCCTAACAAGAACTCCCCCTTTCCCATCCTCCATGAGCGCTATAGGTTTCTTTGACTTGTCATCTGTGAATTTTGAACATTCTTCTGGTGCCAAAAGATCTGTTATTTCCTCATTGTATAGTTCTAAGAATGTAACCTTCATGCTGTAATCAGCAACTTGTGCTTCTAAAATGTCAAAAATTTGTCTAACAGCTCTAGGAATAACACCAGCATCACTTGGCATATCACCATTCTGAAACAATAAGAAGAGTTAAATTAACAACCAAATTGACAAAGATAGAAAATCATACTGCATCTTCTAATTACAAATTCAGACGAATGACATACATGCAGCTTTCTGTTGTTCAACTACGATAGAACTAAAAGATTGCAATCTTCCTTTCTTATAATTTACACGCCTCATTCGTCTATATTCGCAAAGAGTATGAAACACAATTTTATGGAAGAGGTATCAAACTAAGAAAGCATAGGAGCATTAAAGTTAGCAGATTCTGTCAAATAAATCACACCTTTTTTCTTGCTCCACCCTCCATAGTGTAGGTCTTCCCAGTTCCTGTTTGCCCATAAGCAAAGATAGTGCAATTGTAGCCTTCCAGAACTTCAAATACGACGGGGCTAACTACTTGGTCGTACAAATCCTTTTGCTTCGATGATGGACCAAAGACCTGGAAATAACTAAATAAATTATTTCTGCTTTATACATCTTATGTTTAACAAATAGGGAATCATACAGAAAATGGAATGTAAAAATGAAGAACTCGAATCAAATGAGAAACAATTTTCTGCATCTTCTGATTATTATTGTAGACCAATTCCCAAGAATCACGACTCATTTCAAAGCTCAAGATATCAAATAGGATTGCATAGCTATATGATATTAAAAAGCTGAGACACTCTTTAGCCTTGTCTCCATTGAAATCTTTCTATCTTTCTTTCTCAGCAACCAGTTTCTTCAAAAAAGCACATTTAGCAAGTTGTGAGGTTGAGGTGTTGCAGACCTTGTCAAATACGAAAGTCCTATCAATTTGCTTGTTTGCAATATTTTGAACCGCGCAAACTTCTCTTCTGCTGTCATTGCAAGAAATCACCGTAGGCAATCTAGCCTCGTCATCATTCAATGGCCTGTAAATGAAACAAAATAGTTAGCAAAAAATGCATCATAACAGAACAAACCAAACAAAAAACAAACTTCAGAAAAGTAATATAATGATGATGAACAAATGTTTATTAGTATACCTGCATCGCACAACGACCTGTACATTAACACCTCTGTCCTTATCATGTCTTCCGCTGAAACTCCCCTCCCCGGATCGTAGATCTCTCGCAGCCTTATCAGTGGACCGAGGAGTATTCGACGGAGACATAGACACAATTCCGCCGCCACCTCCTCTTCTTTGTGAAGCTTCCATTTATCACAATTATTCACTCACAATGACTCTCTAGAACTCCAATGCTAAACTACTCTGTTTTTCGCCTCTGGCACTGCGCCAAAAACCATACAATCTCAGCAAATCAAGAGGCACATTCAATCGAAATCCCCGGTAGATATATATTCACAAAATCACTACGACCATTGTGCAAAACATCGATGAAAGAAGAAAACACCATCCAACACTTGCTCCTTTTTCTTCCAAATTAACAAAGTCCATTAAACAAAAAAAAATAATAATAATAATAATTCTATCACACTTTGCAGAAAGGCCGAGCTCGAAATGCAGCGGAAGAATCGACCAAACTTAATAAAATGGCAAAAATAGCTCAAAATTCAATACTCACAGAGATGAAAGGCCAAGCTCGAAATGCAGCTGAAGAATAGATCACAAATGCTATAATTTCGAGACAGTGTAGTGACCGGAGTTTGAGTGTAAGTTGAGTTTTTTAAAGGCTGACTGGATATCATATATATATTAAAGGAATAAATTCCTGATGTAGAAGCTGAAAAAATATGGCCGTTACGGACCGTAGTTTTTGAATTTTATGAGAAGAGAATGAGGGCACCGGGCACTGACGGTGTTAATGACAAGTGCCAATATTTTTCGACCGTTATATTCAATTGTTATTGGACTGTCCAAAACGACGTAGTTTCCGGGTTATTTCATTTTTAACTGACAACTAACATTTCTCGCATTTAAATAGCCGAGAAAACTGGACTCGTTCGTTTTAAAAGGTTTACTCTTCTTCGCCGGCGATGGATCACCACAAAATGAAGAACTCTGCTACAAAACTGAGAATAATTAAAAATAACCTAGTCCAGATCCATACTCGAATACGATGAAAAAGAAATTTGGGGTAAATTTCCAACCTGGAGTTTAGGGTTTTGGAGAATGAACGCTTCAATCTTTTACAACTTTTTTCACCTGAGTATTATCGCGGCGGGGGTCTTTGATGATTATAAATTTCAAGAGATTTTTATTATTATTATTGTTTATTTTCTTCAGAAGAATGATAGATTTCGTGGGTTTCCTCAGTTTTTGCGGCTCATTCCAAGCCGAGCCATCTAATTAAATTCTAAGAATGTTAGTTAGGCCCTTTTACAAAATAAAAATATTAATAATAATACTGTGAGTCTATCACTAAAAATAATACTAATTATTCAAAATTTTATATAAATATATAGATTACTTTAGAAATTATTCAAATATAATATAATTTCATTTTTCTTTCTGGCACCTAAAAGCTGAGCCAATAGATATTATCATGAATTTCTATGATGTGATAAAAGGAAATGAATATTTAACTATTTCATATAATTTGTGCAGGGTATATGTCATTTTAAAAATAATACAAAAAGATATATACTTTAGGATATAATTAAAAATAATACAAAAAGATGTATAGTTTAGGATATAATTAAGTAGTGATTTTTCCTAAAATGAATTTAGTAAAAACATAACGGGCCGATCAATGGGCCCACTTACCGCGATTAAGTCTTACAAGGCCCATAGTTTATACATCTGTAAAATCACCCTTTCACGCAAGTTAATATTTGATTTTTATTTTATGATACGGGAAACATTCGAATGTTTAACAGTAAATCTTTAAAAACTAAATTTTTTACAGTTTAAATAATAATGAGCATCAATTATGATGCATATACAAGACTACAAGTGGATTACGACAATTTATAAAGAATGGTCCTTTATATACTTGTTATAAACTACAAACGTCACTAATTACTGATAATAACTCTTAATATTAGAAAAATCAACTTAAAAAAAATTCTTAATATCAAATACAAATGGAAGGTTAAAAAGCCCTAAAAATAACTCATTTTTAGGCGATAGTACAACCCGCGAAAAACTATTTTTCTTTGGATAAAATTTAGTTCCTCTTGATCATTATTAACAAAGAACATCTTCTGAAAACTTAAATAGTACGATTAGCGTAAGTTACGCCCCAGTTTGCCCTCATGTGAGACCACTAACAAAAAAAATGCTTAATTTAAGTTAGTCCTTCCAAAAGGCGTACGTCATTCTGCATCGTATAATATATTTCTCTGTCACACTTCGTAATTTATTAATTATTTTTAATTACAATATCAGGCTTCACCAGCTAAATTAAATCATATAAGAGATATGGTTCTTCATTAATTATTTCACCTATCAATAATTCAACTACTAAAGTAACATATTGTAGAGCATCTGAACCGCTTAGATAAGACACGTAATTTCTTGATAAAGAGTCAAAGTCAACAAGCCAAACGCCTAGTTCTAGTCGCTCCGCGAATCCCATCCAGTTGAATATATTTGGCACATAAGATTGGACTCTCCCAACTTAAGTTCAAATATACATACTCGTATTGCCTTTTGTACCAAAAATCACAATTATGTAAAAATGTAAGAAAGCGTTGACCTATAGCCCTAGATTGGACAGTTTGTTGACATTAAACCAAAAAGCCTATTATTTAGGTACAAAATGGGCTTCTTTTTTTATTTTGCAGGAGAAAAATGAAATAAAATGGAGATGACTTTGTAGAGCTTCTTCTTCACCATCATCATTATATTCAGATTATAGAAAATGCCCGCAAACTGCAAAACGACGCTGTCAAACTGATGTCTGAAATCCCACTTAGGCAAGTCAAGATTTGGTAGGAGTTGTGTGGGTGTGAACACATGAGTCTTTTTCTTATTCTCACTCACATATTTAATTTGATGTTACAACAAAATGGGGCATTTGCTTGCAACAAGTTGAAAATGATGTTACGGAAGATGGAAGTATACTTTTCCCATCATCAAAAGTAAAAGGTAAGACACACAATATGATCAATGAACATTTTCTCGAGGCAAAAACTTGCATTAGACCACCTAAATGATTTAGGCGGACCTAAATAGTTCATTTCCACCAATCCAAACTCATATCCGTCCTGGATCCTAAACCCAAACTATATCTATCCTAAATTTTAAACAAAAACCCGTCTAAATCATTTAAACGGTCTAACCGGAGAGGTGATGGTTAACAGTTACTACATATTATTCTTTAACCTTCTAACGTGTTAAAAATAAAAGGGACTGAAATAGAGTTTTTTTTTGGTAGTGGTGGTGGTGAGAGATATTTGGGGCAAGAGTCAAAGAAGCTAAGGCAGATAGATATGATCACCGTATATAATCTGAACTACTTGCTTTTCTCTTTGGCAAATCTATTTAACTGCGACCAATTTCTTATTTGGACCCATTATTGTCGTATTATTTATGGACCACCTATTTGGTGTTTTTCTTCGTCTTCTAGAAAATCAACAGTAAAATTATGGACTTGTACTTAAAGTCTATGATCAAGTTTTAGGAACATTAATTTGGTGCTGCTAAACAGACATTCAAGTTCGTCTATGGAATGACTCCATTAATGGCCTAAGTGAACTTTCACTTCACCTTAGTGAAAACACTACTCGCCACGTATTGAAATGCATAGCTGAATTTAAAAAGTTGATATGATATTATGATTCAAACTCGTGATATTTAGCCCTTTCAAGGACACCCAAATGATGGAGATCCATGTGTAAGACCCTCTAAATAAGAATGATCTAGGGTTTAAATCCTCGCTCCCAATCCCCAATTCAAAAAAAA
>AYJT01068888.1:0-10128 GCA_001278415.1 Ocimum tenuiflorum
AGCCCAAGAATGGAAAACAATGCTCGGCTTCAGTTGGGGGCATATGTCTCACTTTTATTGGGCGCTGGATCCATGTCCTTTTTGGCTAAATGGGCCTGACATATCTACCTACCTACTTCTATAATCCTTGTAAAAAACAAAATAAATAACCAAGCTCTATGTTGTCACCTTTTTAAACACACCACCGCATAAACTTTTATTTCGATTATTTACATGCTATTAGTGATGGACACCGCTCAATCAATCGTACGGATATCTAAAAGAAATTATAAAATTAATGGTGTGTTCTATTTTGGATTTAATTTCTATTTAGTTTACTAATCATATTCGTGTAGAGTTGTGAATTAGAGATGGCCAACTTGTAGATGATATTTTAATTTGTAGATTTGTGAACAAGTAAGAGAAAATGAACAACACCAGTAACAAGAATAACCGGCACAGTGACATCCATTGTGCAAAAAGAGAGACTATTTATGATGTATGAAGAATTCATACAATTGTGTGGGTACAAGTACAGCAGATCATATTAAATCCCAGCTATGAACATCCACTAATCTCCACCTTAGGCTCAGAATCTTATCATAAACTTTATACCAGCTAGGCTTGATTTTCACCATCTTAACCGACTCCAAGCAATAACCATACCTGCTTCTTGAAATATGTCGAGTAACTGAGTAAATTGTGTTTTGGTCCTATAGGATACGGTTCCGTTTTATTTTGGTCCCAAAGATTTATTTATAGTCTCATACTTGCATTATTGGTCCCATCGATAAATTTTTCTTCAAAATATTTTTAACAATTTTAGTATAAAAACTACTTTGGTATTTTTAATTCCACTTTTTTGTATTATTAAGAACAATATAAGATAAATAAGCAAATGAGCATGATTCACGTAGAGATAAATGTCCATTCCTTGACTTTCGTGTTTCCAGAAATGAAACAAACTTGAAGAAGTTGGGTATAACGAATTACAAGCACCATTGATTGTTAGGACTTGGGATACTCAAAATCCCAAACGATGATTGTCTTTTCCCCTCCCTAAGAGTCCCAATCTGGATTTCACGGTGAAGGGAAAAAGAAAATGAAACGGGAAATGGTGATTGAAGTTAAGTTTCATCAAACATATCTATTTTTCACACATAGTTAATTTACTTCTCATATCATAATAAAATAAAATAAAAAGCGACTGAACTTCAAATTTCACTTACACCTTTATTGTTCATGTTACGAAATATACATGAAATCAATAATGATATGCAAGAAATGACACGTTAATTATTTATCTCGTTTGTTCGTAACGTCCCGGTGTTGTCATGATAAAATATTTTACTAGATATTATTCATTAGGACAACAAACAACTATAAGCGATATTACTTGTAATGATGACGATTATGATGATGATGATGTAATCCAAGTCCTAAAAACAAACTAGAAAATTGTAACTCCGATATAATCTCTTTGATAGTCAGTTTCATGATAAAATTCATAGTACTTGGGGCTCGACAACTCAACATTAAAGGTTTATTTCACTTGGACAATCTAGTCTAGTATAAGTTATTATCCAGTACCGAGTTGATTATGGAATTTACGCAGTGAATTAAATACCAATGGAGATTCATGAACCCTTAGATGCGGAAATAATACTATCGAACTTGATTTAAACAATCAATTTTTTAACATAAATTTGAAATTGATTATGGCCATATAAATTGGGAAATTCAGAGTACATATCTCCTCCACGTGTTCACACAGACTCAACTTCTGGGTGTGAAATTTTGGATCCCTCTGCATGAAATGAGGGACCATCTCCGTGGTTCTTGGAAGTTGGAGCTGTAACGTCCCTAACCCATGGGGTGGGAGCCTTAGCATTCGTCATCGCATTGCCAAAATGGTTAACCTAAATTGTTAAAGAGTCAGCCAAGTCCACTTTTTAAACTATAGAAATTTTTTATTCCCGACTAAAGTAGAACATTAGATGACACTAAAATTTAATACATGACAAACTAATAACATGGTCTTTTTCCATTCTTTAATCAACCACGTTACCCCTTCTCCGTTGCAAACACTTGTTTTGATGGAGATGATGGTTTCGTTCCAGATTCCATGTGTTAGGTTCAGAATAATAAGCACCCCTCGGTTTTTATAAGCCATTAACAACTTAATACAATTAATCACTACATGCCTGATCCGTACACATCTTTGAGATTCAAAGCAAAAACAAACAAATTTGATCAACCAAAAATAACAGTAAAAATCATCAATGAAGTAAGCTTAGAGTCCTTCACTACAAAGATATACTAGTCTCATGCTTTGGTTTATATAAATGTCTCTCTTTTTTCTTCTTGAGTAGCGGACGGAGAGACTAAGGATCGAACGCCGGTCCCACAAAGCTAAAAAGATGTTTCCAAGGTGTTCCTGCAGAATATGTCATACACTCACAAATCTGTAACATGGTCATCAAAGTAAGGGTTGACATGTATTCTTTATACTACACTATAAACTTGATCACACTCCCCATCGGAGTGGCCCCCAAAACCCGCATCCAGATGCCAAACGCAGGATTCAATCACCATTCACCTTGAGCCCATTCTGATTCCCAATTCTTTGGAATTCACATTCGATAGTTTGAGCTATTTTTACATCAGCTGGATCGGGCTCCGGAAATGCCACATGGATTGAGCCCTGTCTAAGTGGTGCAGCGCACCCCACTCGTGCAGCTTGCTCCTTCACATAATTGTACAGCTGCTGATGGAACGGGTGGTCCAATGAAAAGCAATCACCAACCTTTTCATCCCTAGAATGTCGAGATGACCCCGACCCTTCTCTTCTACAAAAATGTGGGAGAGATTCATACTCCATAATCTGAACAAAGACTTCCCGTATCACAACGACCGAAATCCAACGCAAACATTAGTCAACGAGGGTGAAACTTTATAGAGAATAGAAGCCTACCTTCAATAATTCATCCCTTCCACACCCCGAAAGGACTTGCACTTTTTTCCTTGTCCTCTCTTGCAGAAGAGGTTTCACGACCTGCAAGGTGGTTTACGTAAAGTCTAATACGCTGAATAAGTGAATGCAAATCGAATAAAAGCCAGAGGTAAGTATTTTCAGACCTTCCAACATGATGAGAAAATATATGGTGCATTGACTATGAAATATGTCTCTGTTTTCTCAGGATAGTTCAGGTCATCAATAGTGGATATTGCGGACAATAACTGCATCCAGAGGTGATAAATTTGTCCAGAGTTAGTGGTGGTAGATATTGTCATTTTATTATAGTTTATAGAGCACAAGATTATCAGTATATGCATTTATGGTGCAATATAGAGATACAACTAGTACTTTAGTTTTTTGCATATTCAAGATAGCAATTGGACAATATTATGTTCTTATTTATGCAACGGTTATGTCACTTCATTAGATTTAACAGTGCCTTTACATATGCTAAGCCAATTGCCAAATTATATTTTTCTTTCTTGTGAAGGCAAGCTATGTAAAAGCCAGAAAACTATCTTCTTCTGTTAAGTTGCATTTCTAACACAATTTGGCAACTAGCAAAAATATCTGCAACAGAAAACAGATGGGATGAATCCCGTTTTCCTGATGAGAACACAACTAGACAAATAAAATGCCAAGTCAGCAGTTGGCCTAACATCTACCAGGAATCTAATGAATATAAAACTTTACAGAAGGAATCTTTCAAAAAGGACATTTAACATGAACAAATACCTTGAGTTGATTCAGAGCAGAAATCCTTAGTCCCGTCATGTCCAGAACCTTGATGCATGTGCCTATGTAATGGCCAAACTTTTTTGTCGCGGAAGGCTATAACATGAATCAGAGTAAATTAACATAGCAAAATATATGTGAATATAGAGGATTCAAGTGAAAACTCACCAATATCACACGATCTCTGTACTCATTCATTTGGATGTGTGATTGAATATAATAATGAATCTGAATAGGAGAAAAACATTGCATTAGGAAGTACTATATAGGAAACATTTTCCATAAAGATCGAAGATTATATACAAATCTCATACCACATTCGTTATGTCTAGATCTTCTAAAATTTCTGAACCAGAACAAGTTCGGAAAGATAGAACTACTCAACCTCATAATGTACCTCAATTATTAGAAATAAGAATATCTTACAGATGCCTTGTCGTAAGTGCTGCGCCCCACACCAACCGCAATGACAGGATGGCCCTGTAAAATTACATAAGTAAAGCTTGAATAGAGTGGCACAATATGAAATGAAGAAGATTCTCTTATAACAATATCAGCAATGTACTTCATCAGTTCATCTAGCATATTTATAAATAACTATGACCTAAGAGTGGAGGGCCATGGTCAACACATGGATTTGAAGAAGGAATCTCCACTTTGTAGAGCAAGAAGGAAAATAATATATCTTTTTTTGCTTAATTAGGCATTACCTCCTTCGAATATCCGCACATTCCGGTAAGCTGAGAATCCCGTATTGCTCTATAAAAGTCGATGGGGTTTATCGGCTTCTGCAAAATTGATTAGTTAAACAGAAACTGAAAATTGGCATGAAAAAGGAAGATCAGTTATTGAATGCCCAAACGTGCTGGCTGAGTACACAAGCCACCTTCTAAAACATTAGTTTTGGTAGTATTCAACTCTTTTATGTTAAATCAGATAATTTTTAAAGACGAGGCTGAAAATCTAAGCTTTAAACGTTCTTCAATAGCTCAGCTGTTATAAACTGAGGGATTAAATTCTAGATCCAGTAGAATATCAACATAAAAGGCTTGTGGATCCTACAACCAGTGTTTTACATGTAGTTATATCCATTTAATCACACAACAATTTTTATTTGCCTCATCTGTCACATTGTAGATCAATGTAACTAATGATCTGTTATTTAATAACTTGAAATTCAAACTTTTATTTCCATTTTAGTTCATTATAACTTAATTAAGGCCAGATAAAAGCAATTGTACTGATAAACAAATCCAATTATTGGAGTGCTTTCTGTTTCCGAATTTTATTTGATGGCGCCCAAATACGATATATTAATAGTAAAACATTATACTCCAAATCAAGTAATGATTCCCGAAACTGACCGCCAATATGTCATCAATTTCATTTTCTTTCCTCCAGGATAAACAGTCGATAAGCTGAAAAATACAGGACAGCATCAAGAACTCAGTAATCATAATCTAAACACAAAGATACACTTCCTTTAAAAGGAAAAGAATGAACTGAAACATACCATTTTATGCGCATTTGAAACATTCCCATCCCTTGCTTTGAGAAATCTTGCCAAAGTTTCCTGTTGGTACCCGTTATGCATATTCTGCAAATCACAAAAAATACAGATCATCAGACTAGTAAACAAAATCTGAATGAGTTGATTCACCAATTATAAGCTATAGCATGCTTCATATACTTGTTCATCACAAATATCTATTTTCTCTTCGCTATCCTTTTGCTGATTTTCATTTGCATCCTAGTATGACATCATTATCCCCAAAAGCAATCACCATTGCTTTCTATTAATCCAAATGTCTCGTCTTTTCAATAAAAAATGACTAGAAAATGAGGAAATCATTCTGCAATTCATCAAGAAATGACAAAAAGTCGTTAAAGTAAATCTGACTAGGTAAACACCTTAAGTCAAGATGAAGAAAAATCAATGCCTAAACAAATCAAGAAAATTTAATTTTTTTTTTTTTTCCTCGCAGCTCAAAGATGAATCGCAGGATAGCATGCTCAACAAGAATCACAACAGAAGATAGAGGCTCCAGATTTTCCTGCAGAATCATTAGACAAACCAACTTTTTTCGCTCCAATTCACAGTCCTTACCAAGAGTAGTCTTCATATTTCCAAATCTGAGATCCAATCACTATTTTGACTTTGCATTGACCATCCACCATACCATCCAAAATGGGGATGTATTAATGTAAACTCATATAAATGTAAGCCATTAGGACCATTTTAACTCAAAATCATAAATCACCAAGAACACAAACACATAGAAGAAGAAAAAAAAAGATCAAATTACGAGTCATCAAGATCAATCATTCTCCTCAACTCAAGAAAAAGTAAAAAATAAAAGATCAATCATTTCCCAGTTAGATTCACCCAAAATAGTAAACAGATCAGCAACAGTCAGTCCAAACCTGGAAAGTTTTCTTCAACGGCTCATCAACTGCACATCAGAAACATGAGAGGGCCCAAATGCAAACATCAAAACAACGACAAAAAGAAAAAGAATGCGACAGGTAAAACTAAAAATCAATGGAGGCCACCTTTTTCCATGAGGGTTTCAAACTGTTTGATAGTTTCTTCAGTCGTGGGCGCCATTATATGTGTGATTTTCGTTCTTCAAAGAAAATTTGGGACCAAAATTTCAAACTTGAGCTCCAATTTATATGCTCTAAATAGTAAACTGGTGATTGCCTCACACCATGTGATGTGGGGAAGTGCGTGCGACACTTGTGAAACATGGGCCAATTTTCTGTCTCCTTTATAAATAAAGAACTGCATACGTTGTAGCTGCACTTTGCATTCTATAGCCCTATACATCTGTACACCTTCATTTTTTTTTTCGCAGATCAACTCGTTCATTATTGAAGAGAAAATTAACCCTTTGAAAACAAAAGAATGAATAAAGTATTGGATATTTCAAAAGATTATTTTTTTCAAAAAGAATATTCATAAGACCAACTCTCAAAGCAGCAAGATAGAATTGGCTACATTCATAAAAAAAAAATGAAGTCACTTGAGGCGTCTTACAATTGATACTAACTTTCCAATACATATTTTACATTTATAAATAACTATTCTGGGTAAAATATTCGAGTTCCACAAACATTTCAAAGTTCAATCGAAGACGCACAAAAGGACGGATCGATCTGTTCAAAAGAGCCCAAGAACAGATTGCAGGGCGACTTATTTGAGGGACAAATTGGTTTGAGTTCGAAAGATTGATCCTCCTCGAAGATCGTCCTAAGGGGTATTCTTGAAATCCTGAAAGAACTGTCTTTAAAGCTCAGTCCAATGGCCCTGGAACAACACTTGAAGACTGACATATTTAAAGCCCTAACCCAAATACTCAGCCCACGAATGAGTC
Organism: Ocimum tenuiflorum; assembly: GCA_001278415.1. Lineage (NCBI taxonomy): Eukaryota > Viridiplantae > Streptophyta > Magnoliopsida > Lamiales > Lamiaceae > Ocimum > Ocimum tenuiflorum. The sequence continues at coordinate 7,111 of AYJT01068888.1, forward strand.
AGGAGCTTTTAAAAAAATAACATATACATTCTATGTGAAGGAGATTTCATGCTAATTATATAGAGAATATGTCCTTTTATTTGTATTTATAAATCATTAGCATCATGTTGTAGTATGAACAATTTGCTTTGATCGATGTCATATAAATAGATTAGGACTCCTAGTAAAGGAGTTATGGTTATGTGGAATCATGCTATAACCTCCTTTTTTAGCCTGTAATATGAAAATTTGCTTATGTTATCTCTATCTTTCACGGAATTAACGAATATCTCAACCGAAAGATTGGGAGGTAAACTCTATTTTATACGATTCACATTTAATAAATTTTTTATAGTTGTTTTGCAATATCCGAGAGCTTTAATTGTACTTTACAAATTTAAAAACAATTTAACGTCTACTATAGGGCATTTGTATTTTGTCTGCATGAGTTAATCCAAATTTCGACTTTAAGAGACAAAAATGAGACTACTACATCTTCTCTACCAACAAAAAGGGATGTGTTGTAGATGTTGGAGCTCCTTTTCGAAGCACGGCACACAAGCCATAAAAGGGGACCGTCAAAATAAGATTATGTCCACAAAGCTGTAGTGGACGAACTCAAGGAAGTGGCAATCGACACTCAAGACCAAATGTCACGTCTCCACCTCCCCTCATTATATTATTATATGCCTATTATGAAGAAAAAATATTTATTTAATTTGAAAATTAATCCGATATATTTTTCCACCTTTGGTAAGGAAAGTATCTAATATGCTATTCGCCCTTTAATCTTTACGAGCATGGATTAAATTGGTAGAGTCGAATTTAGGTCTTAGCAGTGAAACGGATTTTAAGGCAAGTGCATTCCATATGTTAATTAATGAAGATCTTTTCCTACTAAGTTGAGCATCAGGGCCCGTCTAGAAGGTTTTCTGGTTCATACAACATTTTATGTGAAACTACTCTGAAATAACGTTACGATGGTAAATTGCTATTATAGCTCTATAAAATTATTTTGTGCACATGAAGTGGCTATTATTTTAAAATTTTTTTGTCTTTGTTATTAATGGCATGACATACATGTATGTCTTCGGCACTGTGTTAACAGAGTACTTTAAACTCAATCTTACATGTATTTCTAAATGTGTAAGTTGGAAACTTATGGAGATGAACGTCTCTGAGATATGATATATATGTAAACTAGTCTGCTACCCGCGCGATGCATGGCATTTACAAAATTTTTCTACATTTTTATGCATATTATTGTGTGTGTATAAGTATTTTGATATAGAAAAATTAAAACAAACATATTTATTAAGCATCGCAATATTAAAAATTACTGTTCTGGATGCATTCCAAGTATTATTGAAAATATATAAGTACATAAAACTGATTCTAAAATTATCATTTTGCCTTGGCCTTTTTGGATGAGGTTAAAAACTCATCGATAAGGTTCTTTCTTCAGGGACTCCAATTCATCATTTTCTTCTAGTGGTGTTGTTTGCTGGTGAGCATGTTAATGGGTTCAAAAATGAAGATCATTCATCATCCACAAAATCAGAGTTTGCTAGAATCGATGATAAATCGAGTTCTTTGTCATTGGCAACATGAGAAGAATTTAAGAACCAACATAAGTAACAATTTTTATAAGATATATTAATTTAAAATATACATAGAAAAATATAAAAATATGTTTGTGTATGTTGAAATCATACCTCATCCGATGCTTCATGTTTCCAGTGTATTTTATATTACCTCACGATCAATATTCTAACAACCATATTTAATTCTCTTTTGGTAATAAATCTCAATTTTGTCTTGAACTTTTAACATAAGTTCTATATTTACCAATGATTGTATCTCAACTGGAATTTCAACCCCCTTCTCCATTTATTTTTATTTTCTTAGGATAAAACAATTGTTAATGGAAACAAATGGTGAAAAGTGTGTGCATCATAAATATATGTATGTGTGTCTGTTTACAAATTTAATTTTTGTATTTAATTTTTACCTCAAATTTTGCATTTAGATCTGATGCAGACATCCCTATCAATTGGACAACTTCTCTGTTCCACATTAAAACTTTGACACTAACGCCACTTTTGTCCGTTACGGAAACTAAAAGTTTGTATTTTAAACTTCCGCTTATGTCTGTTGTCTTACAACTAACACAAGTAATACTGCTGTAATCCTCTTTAACTTCCACAAACATCTCATACATTCGGACATTGGATGCTGCACAAGCCAACTGCACTACCACTGAGAAAGAGTTGCTGGTGATCTTGTACACTTTTGACAAATTTTGTGCCTATCTGATAGGGATGAAAACAATTGTGTACACCGATCATGCCGTGATCTGCCACTTGTTTGCTAAGTAGGATGCGAAGCCGAGACTAAAACGGTGGATTTTCCTTCTACAAGAGTTCGATGTGGAGATTCGAGATTTTAAGAGATGTGAGAATGTGGTGGCGGATCATCTGTCCCGGTCAGAAAAACCCGTGGAAGGAGAGGATAATAGAGTTCTAATTAAGGAGACTTTTCCGGATGAACAGGTATTTGGCATCTGGGATACTACGCCGTGGTATGCAGACATTGTGAACTACCTGGTAGCCAATGCTCCCCCTCCAGACCTTTCGCCTTATCAGAAGAAGAATTTCTATCACGATTTGAAGTTCTACATGTGGGAGGAGCCGCTTTTCTATCGTGGATGTGCCGATAAAGTCATCTGACGTTGTGTCCCCGATGAGGAGTGGTACCCGATTATGAATCAGTGTCAATCATCGCCAAGTGGGGGTCACTTTGGAGCCAACAGAACGGCCATGAAGGTTTTGCAGAGTGGATTTTACTGGCTGACGATCTACAAGAGTTGTCAGAACTTCGTTAGCCTCCATGACCGGTGTCAACGGACCAAAAGCATTTCCAAGAGGAATGAGATGCCGCTTGCTGGCACTGTAGAGGTCGAACTATTTGACTGTTGGGGCATCGACTTCATGGGACAATTCCCAAGCTCCTATGGGAATGAGTACATATTATTGGCAG
>AYJT01068899.1:0-10929 GCA_001278415.1 Ocimum tenuiflorum
CCTCAACGTCTCTCTCTCTAGGAAAGTAAAGGGGTGAAAAGGATAAACTCTCTACTTCAAACACAACCTTCATGAGTGAGAGAGGAGGCTCTCTGCGTGAAGAGAGCCTGCCTGTTCATGCAGCCATCTAAACCTCCATTCCTTTTCTCACCAAAGATTCACTCTTTTTTAAGGGGATTTATTGAATGGCGCTTTCTATGCACAGAGAGAGCAACAGCAGCGGCAGTTACAGCAAGCAGCAGCAAATGGATGCAAGCAAGTATGTTAGGTACACGCCTGAGCAAGTTGAAGCTCTTGAGAGGGTTTATGCTGAATGCCCGAAGCCAAGCTCTTTGAGGAGGCAGCAGCTCATTAGGGACTGCCCCATTCTTGCCAACATTGAGCCTAAACAAATCAAAGTCTGGTTTCAGAACCGCAGGTATACATTCTACGGAAGGCTGTTGGGGCAAATGAGTTTGGAGTTGTTAAGGATTTGGCAAGTTTTGTGGGTTTCTGTTTTTTTCTTTGGGTGTTTCTTAAATGGTGTTCTTGAGTGTTTTCTGAAAGAAACTGGTGATGTTAGTTGGTCTATGTTTTAGATGTATGATTCTTTGTATAGATGTATCTTTTTTATTAAGTAAAAGGCCACACTTGAGCTTTGCTTGTTGAGCAAATCGATTGTGACGTTAGTTTCTTTGTATCACGTGGCTAATCTTGTCTTCTCATCTCTTTATATTTTGAACGGTAATGGCAGTTGTGAATTTTGAGCCATTTTATCTGTGAACTTTTTATGTTTTTTCTCAGTTCCTCTCCTATGTACGCTGATCTGTAATTTCGATTTGCCATCTAAAGAACTTTGGGATTTTGGTTTTATACACGAGTCTTTTGGAGAAAAATGAGGGGGATTAAACTGTATGCCTGATATTCTTTTTCATCCTAATATGGGATTTTTTTTCATCCTAATATTTGTGTGTTGGGAGGTGAGTTATGATTTGTTGCTCACGTGAGCTCCTTTACATTGCGTGGAAAACTCTGATCTTTCATGAAATCACTGTTAGAAAGTCGTGCTATTTGTGGTGATCTTTGTTCTCACTCTACATATTTCGAAAGTGCCGTCATTTTTAAAGCCATGTAATGTCTTTATCTACTCTTCCCGTTCCTTTCCTTGAATATGTTTGTTCTATGTATGCAGAATAATTAGACATCAGATCTTTCACCCTTCGTGAGCAATCTGCTCAATTATCCATATGGTTTTGAATTTATTATCAGGTTTTATGACTTACTTCATTTACTACTTTCTGATTATTGAGGGCACTTTTCAGAAGATTCAATGTGGTCATATGAGCCCATAAATATTCGTTCTTTGAATTTTCAGTGAATAATTGCTTTAGAACTGCTTATTCAATCAATTATTTATGAATGAACTTTTCCAGAGATTTTTTTACTACTTATGGTTTTCGTTGAAGAAACTTCAGCCTTTCATTTTTTGAACATGTCAAAGATCCCCTTTTCATCTAATTTCTGTTGAAATTATGCAATTATGAGCTGATTCGTTTTATCTTCTGTAGATGCCGAGAGAAACAGCGGAAAGAAGCGTCTCGTCTCCAGACTGTTAACAGGAAGCTGAGTGCCATGAACAAGCTGCTGATGGAAGAAAATGACCGCCTTCAAAAGCAGGTCTCACATTTGGTTTACGAAAATGGTTACATGCGTCAGCAGCTGCACACTGTAAGTTTGCATGTTTTTCTTTATGTTACACTGTAATCTAGCCATCATGTTACTTAGAACTGATTCTACGTGTTATAACAGGTCAGCTCGACCACTGATACGAGCTGTGACTCGGTAGTTATGAGTGGTCAACAACAACAACAAAACCCAACTCCTCAGCATACGCAGAGAGACACTAATAGTCCAGCTGGGTAATCAATCCTACCACAGCCTCACCATTTTGATTGTTTTAGGATCCTTTATGAAACTTTATCTGAATTGTCTTTTTCTTTGTTTGACCTGTATTTGTCTTCCTATTTTTATCCTTAGTCTTCTCGCGATTGCTGAGGAGACCCTGACAGAGTTCCTTGGTAAAGCTACTGGAACTGCTGTCAATTGGGTTCAAATGATTGGTATGAAGGTGAGGATTATTAATGACCAATTCTGTCTCCTATATTTATTTCCTTGGCGGTAGATTGTAACATATCAGCTTCTATTTGTGTAGCCTGGTCCGGATTCTATTGGCATCGTAGCTGTTTCCCGCAATTGTAGTGGGGTGGCAGCACGGGCCTGTGGCCTCGTGAGTCTTGAACCCACGAAGGTAGTAACCAAACTTTTCTGTCTCCTATCTGTGGCATGATGTGTTCCACTTAGAATTCCAATGTGGCTGACTTTTTTTCCAGGTTGCTGAAATTCTCAAAGATCGTCTCTCTTGGTTCCGCGACTGCCGCTGCCTTGATGTGGCAAGTTCAATTCCCACAGGAAATGGAGGGATTATCGAGCTAGTATATATGCAGGTACAATTCTTTTAGTGTTGCTCTATGAGCTTTTTCCTTTGGCTATTAATTTAAGCTTAACAGCTTGCAAATATCTGAGAAAGCCAGTGTGTTGCTTAGGTATATGCGCCAACCACGTTGGCATCTGCTCGTGACTTTTGGACTCTAAGATATACTACTAGTTTGGAGGATGGAAGTCTATTGGTAACTCATTCTAGCCCTTTCGTATTAATTCTCTCTTATGAAACATTAGCGCATGATAGAGTATTTTGTAGCAATCATCCGCATTATTTGTGCATGAAAGTAGCATGCATTGCCTTTTTATTTACTTTTGAACGTTTTTTTGGCAGATTTGTGAGAGGTCTTTAACGTCTTCCACTGGTGGCCCGACTGGACCTTCTACTTGCTTTATCCGAGCTGAAATGCTACCGAGTGGGTACCTGATCCGCCCTTGTGAGGGTGGTGGATCGATTATCCACATAGTTGACCACATCGACTTCGATGTAAGAACTCATCATAAAGTAGTTGGGTATTTATTTCCAGCTGGTCCCATATTTAACTCATATTCTATAACAGGCTTGCAGTGTTCCTGAAGTTTTGCGGCCTCTCTATGAATCTTCTAAAATTCTAGCCCAGAAGATGACTATGGCTGTGAGTGTTTTCTGCCTTGAATTCTTGTCTTTGCAAGCTATTCTCTTCCATTATGCAGCTCATTTGTCGTTCGGTATATTTAGTCTTTGCGTCACATACGTCAAATAGCTCAAGAAACCAACGGAGAGATACAATATTCGGGTGGTCGCCAACCCGCTGTTCTTCGGGCATTAAGTCAAAGATTGTGCAGGTAAGACATAATTTCCTCTATGACATCTACCTTCGCAAAAATGCTTACCTTTCTCATTGCACTGGCAACTATTCTTTTGTGAATGATTGTAGGGGATTCAATGATGCTGTCAATGGATTTGTCGATGATGGTTGGTCGATAATGGCCAGCGATGGGGTGGAAGATGTAACCATCGCAGTTAACTCGTCTCCAAGCAAATTTCTTGGCTCCCAATATAACAACCTGTCAATGCTCCCAACATTTGGGGGAGTCCTCTGCGCACGAGCATCGATGCTTCTCCAGGTTAGTTTTAATTGTTTTTTTCCTGATGATGAAATATGGACTATTGTAAATATTCCTTTTCAATGTCACCGTAACCTCTTTTTTGTATGTAATCTTGATCAAATGGATTTCACATCGTTGCAGAATGTGCCACCTGCTTTGCTTGTTCGTTTCCTGAGGGAGCATCGTTCAGAGTGGGCTGATTATGGTGTTGACGTTTACTGTGCTGCTTCTCTTAAATCGAGTCCTTACGCAGTTCCATGTTCGAAGCCTGGTGGATTTCCGAGCAGCCAAGTCATTTTACCTCTGGCACAGACAGTCGAACACGAGGAGGTAACCTTAGTACATATTAATTCGTACGTCTCCCTATCTTATCTCTCTCTTATATGGAAATTTGTGAAACGATTGGTTCCAAAATGCAGTTTCTCGAGGTGGTTCGTTTGGAGGGTCACACGTTCTCCCCCGAAGAAATCGCTTTATCAAGAGACATGTACTTATTGCAGGTCTGACCATCGCAAAACAAATTTCTATTCATTTTTGTTGTGTCTGGTGTTGATCCATCTATGTGATCGTGCAGTTATGCAGTGGTGTCGACGAGACATCTTTTGGGGCTTGCGCGCAGCTTGTTTTTGCACCAATCGATGAATCATTTGGCGATGATGCTCCTTTGCTGCCGTCTGGTTTCCGCGTCATCCCATTGGAACCTAAATCAGTGGGTGCTTGTCTAATCTATGTCTATAATTAATTTATATTTTGTTTGTTATCTATATCAAATATCATGATATTATTATAGTATATTTTATACAAATGTATGATTAAAAAGGTATTAAAGCCATATTCCTTACAATGCCGTCATTTTAAAACAATAAAAGCACAACGTGCATTACACGTAATACTAACAAATTGACGAAAAGTGTTGATTCTTATTCGTTCTCGCGTTGTCTTTATATTACAGGATGACCCCGCAGCGACCCGAACGTTGGACTTGGCTTCCGCCCTCGAGGTGGGGCACAGTGGGGGCCGCGCTGCTGGCGAAGCTGATACGGGCAGTCAGAACTTTAGGTCTGTTCTAACCATGGCCTTTCAGTTCACTTTTGAGAATCACTACAAAGACAGCGTTGCTGTGATGGCTCGTCAATACATACGAAGCATTGTGGCCTCGGTTCAACGCGTCGCCATGGCTATAGCCCCGTCTCAGCTTGGCTCGCAGATGGCGCTGAAGCTGCATCCGGGCTCGCTGGAGGCGGTCACTTTGGCACAATGGATATGCAGGAGCTATAGGTATGATTGAGATCATGACTATAGATATATGTTTCCATTTATACATATTTTGCTTCAATGGTGATGATGCTTACGCCAAGAAATCTCTAACAGCGTGCACACCGGTGGAGAACTATTTCGGACCGACGTGTCGCTGGCAGGTGATGCTGTTTTGAAACAACTCTGGCACCACAGTGATGCTATCATGTGCTGCTCTGTCAAGATGAATGTTAGTCATTTCTTTTATTGCATTTCTCTTGATATATGATTATTAGGAAATCGATACGAAAGCTATTATGAAAACAGGAAAACACACTAGGTTTGGTAACCTATTTGGCACATTGATCTACACAATAGAACTGTTTTAAAAATGAACTATTATAATGGGGAAAAACAGATACTAATCTGAATAGGAAACCGAAACACTAATCATAATCTTTATAAAATCTGCCTAAAATAACGTTACTCGTATAATCTCAAATTCCATAACATATACAGTAAAACTTCCATGAAATAATACTTGATAAACTAATAACCTCCATAGAACTAATAATCTGTCCGCTCCCAATGGGACCGGTTCAAATTGGACACCAATCAATTTTGTCCCAATGTGGTCCACTTGAACATTCTAAGACAATTCATTAACATATGAATCTACTGTTGCTTTTTGTGTATGATTTAGAAACAATACTTTGGATCATGAAGGCATGAACCATTCTTTTTATTTTGGCAAAAAACAACGAATGTGGTCTTTCAAACTTCTAATTAACATGATCATGTGAGTATACATTCTTCGACTAGTAATTATAGCTTGTGTTTTACTTTTTTTGTCCTCGATAAACTAACGTACATTGCAAATGGATTGTACAACCCCAAAATTTTTGTGATCAGTTGTGTAGATATAAACCTCTCTCTAAATTAATAAAATTCTTCCATTCGTACAAGATTATTTCATGGAGATTCTACTGTATTTCTGTATCCTTCGACAAATACTGACTACTTCACCGAACGTGATCTCCACAGGCATCTGCAGTCTTCACGTTCGCGAACCAAGCAGGGCTCGACATGCTGGAGACGACCCTCGTTGCCCTTCAGGACATAATGCTGGAGAAGATTCTAGATGAATCCGGCCGGAAAGTTCTCCTCTCAGAATTCTCCAAGATCATGCAGCAGGTACCTAACTACCAACTGTTTTTTTCTGTCAGAAATCTCGGCTTCGCCTGCTTATAATTTTTCGATCTTTGTTAGGGTTTCGCCTATCTGCCAGCGGGAATGTGTGTTTCGAGCATGGGAAGGACGGTGTCGTACGAGCAAGCTGTCGCGTGGAAGGTTCTGAATGACGACGACGCCAATCACTGCCTGGCCTTCATGTTCATGAACTGGTCTTTTATGTAATAATGGAATGGGAATACTGAGGTTGTGGTGTTGTACTAGAGGCTGGGTTGTTTGTACCTTTTGGTTTTGTTATGAGCTGATGTTGACATGGATTATAAACTTGTGAGATGCCTAATGTTATGTTTTATGGAAGCTGGTTATTGGTCATGGTTTTTTTATTTTTGTTTATTTATTTTGGGCAATGTAGTTGTGTGTTATTCTTTAAATTTTATGAATGAAACTCGTCCGAATATGAATTGATTTGAATGGGTGTTTTGTTTAGTTCGTCAACTAAAGGGGAGTATAATATTGTTTGCCATGCCATCTTGCCAAAGCTTGCAACGATGGATAAAGAGAAGAGCGTAATCCACAATTTTGAAGGAATTATCAATCTATAATTTGAAAGATAAGATGATTTAGCATAAAAAATTGTGTCTCAATTTAGCATTTACTCATTCCAGTGAGGTTTATTTATTAAGTCTCGATTTTAATTTATACATTCTAATCATTTAGACTAAAAGTGTGAGTTTTAATTATTATTACGTGGAAAAGCTCACAATATTTTTTTAAGAAAAAAGAAATGAAAGTTGGAGGGATAAAATGGGATGATGTGATGGATATTTAATTGGTGGGAGAAATGAAAAGTAGGAAATGGATGATTTAGACAGCGACAGGTTGTAAAAAGAGTCAAGGTCAAACGCATGGGACCCACTGAATAAGTCTCAACCACCATTCTCTCTTCACGCTCCCTAAGTATTTACATAAATATTAAATATATAATATAGAATTTTACGTTTGAAAAATCCTGCTGTTATCTTTAATTATTATATAATTCGTCAATAAATTATTTAAATCAAATGACATACATTACTTCGAAATTTTATCTAATTTTAGAGGAGAGATTAAAAAATTATATTGTAAATTAACTACAAATAATTCATATTAGTTACTTCATTTTCCCCTAATCACAAAAACTATGAATCTCAACTATGGGATTCTACCCATCAAAATCTTTAGCTGTGATTCAATGGATAGTTTGTATTATTTATCACACCAACATTACTCGTTATATGATTACAATTCTCTATATATATTTATCAATGTGTGATACCACTGCTGATGTTGTTCTTTTAATTTTTTTCATTAATATTCTATCTGTATTATGTTGCTTTTTAAGTGAGATGAATCATGATACATCTTATCAGGAGATTAAATATGAGATATTAATTCTTGATTATCAGTTTGGGATGTCTCATGAGAGACATCTATATGCATAACTACTATGGACTATCTTTAATCAAGAAAAATGATTGCAAAATATTATTTCTATCACTAAACTATATTAATTATCAAATTTCTTGTTTTTATTATGTTTATTCAAATTTATCTTTCTAAAGAAAATTAAACCCCTAGTCATGAACATAACTCATCTATATCGACCTATTCACTAAAATTAACAGGATGCACTAAAAGAATTTGAAAATAATAAATTATAAATTCTCCTGCATGAAAAGATTGATACTATCGAGAAAGATATTTCAAAATTAAATATTAAATGACTGTCCGGTTAGACCCCAGTGCCTAATTTGACCAATTAAACCAAGATCCACACAAAATCTGTAGCCACTGATTGAAATCTGTGAATCAATTTCACGCAAATAATAATTTTAAACCGTCAACGCCGCCACATTTTCATGCTAAATATTTAATTTTATAAAATGATAAATTATAATGATGTTCCCACCAGTTAATATACCAACATATCAAATTGAAATTAATAAGCTTTAGTAAGATGTAATAGACCCAAAATTGTGTATACAAAAGATCTTGATATTTCAAATTATCATGTTTAGGAATTCAGAAATAGATTATAAAACTTAAATACATTTTCGATATAGGAAAAGACATCCTCACCTTGTGAGGCGCCTACAACGTAGATGGGCAATTAGCCACTTTTGACGGTTGTGGACATTACTGGTACGATATAAAAAAAATACATTTTTGATATATTTGAATATTTTTCATTTACAAATATAGACATAAAATTGTACTACATTTCGTATTTTATTGAGGAGAAACACAATAATAAAGAGTATCAAGGGCAGAATCTGGTAAAGAAATCTGAAAAAGGCATGACAAATGGAGCCTGCGCCTGGCGAAAGCAACTTTAATCTTGGTGTAGGGCTAATGTTGAAGCATAATTCCTAAAAAGCCCATAAATTTTGTCTGATTTGTTAATTAACAAACCTGCCCTCTAACATCCATCAATGTCTTTTCATATTTCACTCCCAATTAATTCCTGACCCCCATTTTCCCTTTTTCTGCAACTTAATTGATTCCTACTGTTTGGACCCAAGATCTTCAATTAAATAAAAAGAATCACAATGAGTTCGAATATGACCAACTTTTTAATGGTAGTCGACGAAGAGGACGCCAGCATCGTTAAAAAAAAAAACCACGCGGTCGTGTGTGGAGTCTATAGAATGAATAGTTATCGTCATGATTATACGAAGACGTAGATAAAATGAATGGATTAAATAGGAAACAAATACTCCATCATAGTTAAATATCACCAACGTGTTATTGATGATCGAGGAAAGGATATGAGTGTCGCGAAAAACTCGTGGTGGTGGGGTTTATAGAATGATCGTCACAAATTACCTGAGGGTGTGGATAATTTAATAGATTATATAGGAAACTCGAATGCTTTGTGATAGTTGAATATCACCGTGTTATTGATAGTTGAGGAAGAGGATATGAGCACCACGAAAAAAATTCGTGGTGGCGGAATCTATAGAATGAGTAGTTATCATTGCAATTATATATAAATACGGATAAAATGAATTGATTAATATATTATATATAAGTACGGATAAAATGAATTGATTAATATAGGTATCTCGAATGTTTCATGATAAGCATGTTGAAAAAACTCGTGAATCATGAATCCACGTAATGAATAGATTATTGTAAGATTATTAAAGATAAACATGGAAAATGAATAATTCATTTGAAGCATTATATGAGGGAGGCAATAACTTGAGAAATTTATGAAATGAAATTGGAACTCTTGAAAAGTGAAAATATTTTTACTAACAGTTTAAGGAATTCTTTTTAGAATAACGATGTAAGGCATTGATACAAAATAGATATAACATATATATATATATATATATAATGCATGGGCATTATTTTCATTATTCTTATTGTCATGTGCATCACCTTCATGCGGTGATATCATCGATCGTCATGCCATGGGCATGGGCATGGGATGTATGGATGGATGAGTTTGGTTGCACACGTGGCACGGCATCTCATTCTAGACGACACAAATTTTTCTAGCTTTATATATGTTTTAAAAATTACAAACTACAAAGATAACATTTTGACTTTCAACAATTTTCACATACAATTTTCTTTTCAATTTTGACATAATTTTTAAAATTTTTCAGGTTATATCAGTGTTTGAAACTTTCGAATTTTTACGGGGTGACAACTGACTTTAGCTCTTTCACCTTCTAACATGCTCCACTCTCTATTTGTAATCAAATATATTAATTTTTATAATATATATTATAAAAATAAAAATCAATTATGATATAATACACTCTAATTAGTATTTACAAACAATGATTTTGAATTTTAAAAAATCTCAAAATATAATTATAAATTAATAAATTTTAATAATGAATATTAACTAAAAGTTAGATACTAAATTTATTATATACTCTAATTTTGTGGAGTAAACGTCTCATTTAACTCATAAAATTATCCTAAATTGTAATAAATTAAAATTTTACAAAAAGATATTAATAAAAATTATAAAATGAAGTCCGTCAGAATGACAACCGAAGTACTTCCCATGTATCATATGAAAATTATTATTAATTTCATTTGAATATCAAAGTCTAGGGTGGAATGATAAAATTTCAGTATTACGGTGAATGTGAAACTCGAAATACCTAACTGGGGGACTTTCCTTTTATTGCATTTGAAATTGGAGCCATTTTTAAAGCTCGCTGCCAATTCCCCATCGTTTCTCAAATAAATGGATGGTTTGGCAAAAAATATTGCGTGCAATATTAAATGTGATACATAGATATATCATATACCTGCATCAAATTCAAAGTGCTAATAAATGCAATTTCTGTAAAAGGAAGTACTAAATTATAAAAGAGCTCGAATACACAAATTATATCAATTACAATGAATTAAACTTCAAATTTTTTAAAATAGAAACTGATCTAAAAGTGTCGTCGCAACACTTACACAATTGCAGACTTATCTCACCATGATTTTCATGTTTAAAGATACGATCACTGATTTCTTAGGTGAATATTATATATGTTGGATTCAAAATAATTCAATCCAATGGGAGCATGAGGCCCGACGTAGGTATATTTCGATTAGGATATACGATAAATATGTTGAGATTTTAGGAGAAGATTAAATGTAGAGAAGATATTATATATATTTCGATTAGGATATATCCTTTATTGGTTATGATATTTTACTTATTTGTTGGAATAATCTTTATATTGATGTGAGGCCATGTTTTTCATTTAATTATTTTTACATAAAAAAAAACCAGTAAAATTTAAGTTTGATTCTATAATAATCGGAGTTATTTTCAAGAGAATGCCAATCATTGTTAATCAAATTGTAATTTACCCTCTAGCAATTGACAAATAATTATAATATAATTCAAATTCATGATATTTGACCCCACAC
>AYJT01068910.1:0-11470 GCA_001278415.1 Ocimum tenuiflorum
ATGGATTGATTAACTACCTCCATTAATTACCCCAACCTTTTTTCTTTTGCCTTGCATTGTTAAACACACTTTGACTTTACTCCAAACATTCTGCATGCAAAACTTTTTCCATGTTTTCTTCCAATTAAGAAATAAAACCCGGCCAACTTTTTATCAAAAAAATATTAAAAAGAAATAAAGCCCTTCTGACGCCAGCTAAATCATGGGTTGTACATAAATTTGTAACGTTATTAATCTGATTTTCCATGTACAAAAATAAATTAAGTAAAAGGCGTCGCATTCAAAAAGAGATGAATACCAGCCTCTAAATTGTAGGGATAGATCTATTACACATTATCATATATATTATCTCAAAACATGTGTAGACCCCAAGGAAAAAGAACATGTGTGTGTGTGGAGAAATATTCAGAATTTTGTCAGATATAAATTAGTTCAATCATCATATATAATTTAGCTAAAATCCACTTTAGATTCACTTAATGTGTAGTGCAATTTGTAAGTATGAAGGGATATTGGTTTTCTATTTTGGAGATGCATGTCGCGCTACCAACTCAACGAATCTTCATTTGATTTTGTACCATTTTCATATCCTTATCCGCTTCTGCACAAAGAATATTATTTCGATGTTTTTTATATATGCATTGGCTGTTGAAACCCTTTTTTAGCAATATTATAGGCCTAGTGTTGGTGCATGATTCCATCCAAACAGACGATTTCGGACACCAGTCTATTTTTGAGAAATAACAAGTACTACTGTTTGAAACTTATGTGCCGGAATTGAACTATAAATCAAATCACTTTTTTTTGGAGGGAAATATCCATCATTTTCATTATCGGCCTACCTTTATGCCCATCATCTACTTGAGAATTGGGATATATAGGTCAATTCATTTTTAGGTCACCCAACACAAATTTGTATTCCTCTACTTTAAAATATTCTCTTTATATTTTCTATGTATTCTTCAGTTGTATTAATTCCAATAATTAAAATGCAAATAATATGAAATAATTAGTTCCCTCATTAAAATAAGCATGTGTTTGTTTGTTTCGGACGAAATGTGATGATGTATTCATATCAAAATAAAGTTTTTTTTTTTTTATAATGTTTAATGAATTCCTGTTCGTATGAATTAGATAGGTGAGATTTAATTAAAGAAGGGAAAAACTTGAATAACACGACCTAACAAAAAGAAATTAAATTTATAATTGTGTACGACATAAATTATCCTATTATTTATGACTTGAATGGAAGTATTTGTGTCAACCAAATAACGAATATAGAGTTTTAATAGAGTTCCAAGTGATTCTGTATTTGTGTATAAATATCATCATTAAATCTTTATAATATGATTCAAATGGATGGATTTTTATTAGAATATAGTGATTTCCAATATAGCTTAAAAAAAAGAGCTTCAGATTTCATTTAGACCAATATATATTTGTTTTCGGGAAGGCAGCCCATGGGCTTGACCAACAAGGACTGGGTATTGATTGTCCAAACAAGCCCATTATTCGTTCTATTATGATGAACAATTTATCTTTAATCATCAATAGCATGGTTTTCAAATTATATTAAAAATTTCCAATAAAAAATTTATTTAGTTTACTTGACATGCTTTTGAGGTTTGCAAAAATTGTAAAAATGTCAAATATTTTTCATCAACATTTAAACCATGACAATGTCTAAGTCAGTGATTGATATCAATTTTTAATTCGTACACATTACCTTGTTCTATTTGATTATTTCTCACAACACACAAAATACCCTCTTCAAATCAGATATATAACAGGTATTATACATGAAGATCAATCAATGTTGATGTAAAATTTGATCTAATTTTATGAATTTTCTTTTATCGTCAGGATGAATTGCAAATGAGCACGTTGGCATTAATGATATATTGAAGGACAAAGGACAAGGATGTGAGGTGGAGAGTGAAATTGCAGGGACTGAAAACTCCAATCAGTGCTGCAGAACTTGAAAATCAAATGGAAAAAAAAAAAACCATAAAAGCTTACGTTGTCATTCTCTTTTATTATTATCACTGCTCTTTTTCTTTTACCAAATTTATAAATCTATGACATAAAAATCATAAAATTGAATGTTAATCTAATAAAATTTTATCTAACGGAAAGAGCAGCCATTAATGGGTTGAATTGTAAATACATATACTTAATACTTTACGCATCTCATTACTTCAATAAGAAAAATACATGCTCAAATTACATTAAATGGCGAAAGTTAATTTATTTTAAATACATTAATTTTTAGTGTCTTTAATTTTCACATATATTGAAATTTTGGTTCAACAACACGCGAATCTTTATTGTGTTTTTCAGTTCGCTATTATTCTAGTTGAAATTAGAAGTGACGCGGAAGTTGGAAATGCAAACATGTCCAAACCGTTCAATTTTAAAATGATTTTCACACCAGTTCTAATTTCATAAAAAGAAATAACTTGCGCTAATAATAAAAATCTATACTTATTACAAAAGTATGTATATTTCTCTTAAAATATTTGTTTCCTATTTTATTCCTCTTAAATATTTAATTATAATTACAATAATGTAATAATCTATATCAATAGTATAATTTATATTTATTTATTTTAATATTATCCAATAGAGTTATATATTTATATCTATAATATTTATGTATTTATATCTAACTGCTTGAAGTATATTTCTTAACCATCATTATTTTGACCTATTAACATTAGTCGAACTACAGATCATCTAATTAAAAAATTATAAATATAGTAGTGTGTGGGGGATGAAATAGAGAAAGTTAAGAACGTAATCAAGTCATTAAGATGTCAACAATCCCCTTTAATGCATAGTTGATTAATTTTTTCTTCAAATTAGTATAGATCAAAATGTCATGATCCAATTGAAATAAAAGATATCTCATTTAGCCTAAAAAAATATATACCTCATTTGCAATAGTTTAAGAGGCTAAACTAAAGGATAATGAAAGAAATTTTAAGAATAATGATCAACCAATTGAAGTGGAAGAAAATATATTTATTATAGGTTAGCAATCTCATGGGGTGCAGAAAAAAGTAAAATATCAAAAGAAAAAACAAAATAATATTAAATATTTCATTAATTACAATTTGATTTATGATAAACACATGCAACCACAAGTCTAACACTATTTGTTAAGATTAGATAAAGATTAATTATTTGATCGAATAAATCCATTAATTTTTTATTTATCAATTAAATCCACGAATCATACAAATAAATGACTAAAAAATTTAAATGTTATATCTTACAATTTTATTATTTTAAAACAACGAAGACACGAGGTGCAACCACGTAATTATAACTAATATATATAAAATGAGAGTAGTTAAGCTCTTACATGGAGTAAAAAATATGAATTTATTATACACTTTAAATTTATGGGGCCACAGGAGAAATATAAAGCCATGTCCTTTTTCCCTTTTAAAAGAAGTGTATAACTCGGACCAAGACATTCCGCAAAAGAAGTAAAACATCATATTTATAGTAAGTTTTTGTAATCAAATCCACATTTGCAACGAATAACCACCACCAATTTACTGATAAACTGTAGTCAATAGAATCAGAAAAATCTCCATACCTGCATCCGTCAAACTTACAGATCCCTTGAACTTGGAATACGGAATGCATATTAATTATAAAGTGGAAGAGGGTTTAACAAGTTTGGAGTTCTTGCAACACAACCCTGCTATATATACGGAAAATTTTACGGTGAGATGGACAGTTGATTTAGTAGTAACAGTGACTACATATATTTTTGCAACTCCACTGTGCAAGAAAAGAAACAAGGAAAAAACAAGAAACGGTAACGGCTCGATTCTCAAGAAACAAACAGCTTAATACAAAATGTTTATGGGATTGAATTAATGTAGCTAAGCGGCGGCCCAGCCTCCACCACTTCAACTGCCTTTTCACAGCTCATACTTACGACAATCGCACTAAAAACACAGATCCCCCGCTAGAACTTTCCACTAGACAGATAGATAGATAGATAGATAGATAGATAGAGTGAGAGATACTGTTTATTGTTTTACTGTGGTGATTTCAAGTTCGATCAATGCTCCTCAGATTAGGCGAAAAGCGGTATTTTTTGTGCGTGTGTTTAATTTTTGAGTTGATAAGAGCTGGTTTTGGATCAGACCCGTATGTCTACTATGACTGGACCGTCTCCTACATCTCTGCCTCTCCACTTGGGGTCAAGCAACAGGTGTGAACACAATTGCAGTTGCTAGTTTTTCCTTTCTGGGCTTGCCTTATTCGATCTTGATTGGCTTCTTTACTTTTATGCTACTGCTTTTCTACTGCATTCATGTTATTTCTTGTGTTTTGTGTCTCAAATTACAGTTATATTGATTTGGGATTGTTCTGCGTTAGGTATTGTGTTCTTATTCTTTGAAATTTATTTGCAAATTTCCGCGATTAATGGGAGTGGGTGACGCTTCATTAAGTTCTGCAGTACAATAGCTGGAAATATATTTAAAAAGTGTTCTCTTGATTTTCACAATTTTGTTATTGTTCAGTTTTCGAAGTTGAGGGGCAGTTCTAACAATAAGATCAGTACTAAAGTAGTTGTGAAATTTAAGATCTTTAAGGGTGATTGAGCGAGAGTAGTTATTTATTGCATGCTGCCTTCCTTTGCAATTTATTTATTTCGATTTCTTGTGTTCAACTTATCAGCTATTTAATTATCCAATAGGTTCCGCAAATCACTCTAATTGCATTCTACGTTATCTTCTTTAATTCGTCTTCGTATGTATTGTTATCTGAGGTCCTTTGGCATGCTTTTAATTTCATATCAAGCTCAATAATGTGCCCACAACCAGTCATTGTTGTGGAGAGGAATAAATAGTAGACCCATATCAAGAGAAAAGGAGTTTGATTTGTGCTTATTGTTGTGTATTAATCATCAAGCTAATACACTTATTTATACTTGCAGAGCTAATATATTATTCTAGGAAGCAAATCAATCTATTATGGAAAGTAGATCACTTTAACTTATATCTAAACATAATCGCCAATAATTGTTTTTCAGGTGGTTGGCATAGACGGCAGATTTCCTGGCCCGATTCTGAATGTCACCACGAACTGGAATGTTGTAGTCAATATCAAAAATGATCTCGACGAACCATTTCTTCTCACCTGGTATAGTTCAAGCTCTTAATACTGTGGCATATACTGATGATAACTAAATAACAGTTCTTGTAGAAGTGCAGGAACGGCATCCAACAAAGAAAAAATTCATGGCAAGATGGCCTTTCAGGGACGAACTGCCCAATTCCTGCAGGTTGGAACTGGACATACCAGTTTCAGGTCAAAGATCAGATAGGCAGTTTCTTTTACTTCCCTTCCCTTGGCCTCCAACGAGCTGCGGGTGGATATGGTGGAATCATTATTAACAATAGAGATGTTATTCCTGTACCTTTTGGCACACCAGATGGAGATATTACACTCTTCATCAGTGACTGGTACATAAAGAGCCACAAGGTTGTTCAATGAGCATTCATTTACATGTCATTTCTTCATTTCTTGAACTCAGTCATGCTTTTAGTTACTAACGGTGAAAGCTTACGGAGAAACAGGATCTCAGAAATGACCTGGAAAGTGGAAAAAGCCTCGGAGCCCCTGATGGGATATTATTTAATGGATTAGGTCCTTACCAGTACGATAAATCCCTTGTACCAGATGGTATTGCGTACCAAGTAATAAATGTCGAACCAGGTACTTTCCTTGTAGTAAAAGCTGTTAAGTGCTATGTTTTCTTGATTTCAAATTCGATAAATCTTTTCTGGTTATGATTTTAACCATCACCCTCCCTCTTTCTTGATCTGGTATATTGTTTTACTTGGTAAATTTGGCAGCACATTCCTGTATAGAATTCATTTTGTAGCTATGCTGGCATATAATGCTGATTGATGTAAAACTAAATTTTCACTGGCAATTTTCCATATATAACAGGCAAAACATATCGGCTGCGAATCCATAATGTGGGAATCTCTACAAGCTTGAATTTCAGGATCCAGAGTCATAACTTGGTTCTTGTAGAAACTGAGGGTTCTTATACTGTAGAACAGAACTACTCAAATATGGATATTCATGTGGGTCAGTCATACTCATTTTTGGTAACAATGGATCAAAATGCCAGCAATGATTATTACATTGTTGCTAGTCCACGTTTTGTCAATGCCTCAACGTCCTCTAAGGCTTCAGGAGTTGCTATACTGCACTACTCAAATTCACTGGCTCCCGCTTCAGGTCCTCTCCCGGACCCTCCTAATGATTATGACACATATTTCTCAATGAATCAAGCAAGATCTGTAAGGTTGGACTGCATTTAGCATTCTTCTTCTTTTACTCTTTAAATTAGTATCTCATTGCTTTTTTTTTTTTTCATGTTATGCTGACTGCATGTAAATGTTATTGACAAGATGGAATGTTTCTGCTGGAGCTGCCCGGCCGAATCCCCAGGGATCTTTCAGATATGGACAGATAACTGTGACTGATGTGTACGTAATCCTAAATCGACCTGTTGAGCTTGTTGAAGGGAAATGGCGCACAACTCTGAACGGTATTTCATACATAGCTCCTACAACGCCGCTCAATCTTGCGCAGCAATTTAAGGTCCCTGGGGTCTTCAAGCTTGACTTTCCTAATACATTTATGAACAGACCTGCGAAATTTGACACGTCTATAATTAATGGAACCTTCAAGGGATTCATGGAAATTATTTTCCAAAATAATGGCACCTCTGTTCAGAGTTATCATCTTGATGGTTATGCCTTCTTTGTCGTCGGGTAAGAATTGATTTATCCTGGATTTAGGTTCTTAAAGAGAGATTTTGTGGAAGTTTGATATCACATTTTATGTGGTCTATAGAATGGATTATGGTGTATGGACTGAGAATAGCAGAAGCACCTATAACAAATGGGACGGGGTGGCTCGTAGCACTACCCAGGTAAACTAGATCTGTTGAAGAATTTCAGATTTACAGAAGAAAACTAAACTAGATCTGTTGGGCATCATTGCTACTGTTTTAGTTCTACCGAGGCCCACTTCTAGTTATCGATGTTGTAAATTTAGATGATCTGATTGATGTAGTGAAATATTGCATTAATGTATCTGATAACAGGTGTTTCCTGGTGCTTGGACTGCTATATTAGTATCCCTTGACAATGCTGGGATGTGGAATCTTCGGACACAGAACCTCGATTCATGGTATCTTGGACAAGAAGTTTACGTCAGTGTTGTGAACCCAGAGAATGACAAAGATGAGGTTCAGTTGCCTGCGAATGCCATATACTGCGGTGCACTTTCTTTCTTGCAGAAGTAAGTGAATATAAGTTCATGATTTTAAACTGTTAAGACATCTCTCGATCAATTCCACATCAGCGCCACAATATGTGTAACCTCTGATGAATTTCACTCATTGCAGGGACCAGGCTCAAAGGGTAAACTTTTCTGCAGCACCATCTCTGGAGAAAATGATCGAGATTGTTATCGTTTCACTGGCTGTAGCCGTATTTGGATTATTCTTCTAGATATAACACGAGCATGAAAATGGGCTTCTTCTGGCATTTCAGATTGGTACATGAAGCTTTGTGGTGAGTTGAGATGACTACATTTTTAACCCAAACGTTCAATCAATATTTTATTTGTATCTGTAAGAATTACTGTTAGCAGTTGATATGGTGATTGTAGCTCGAATTGTACATTTCAAGATCCAATAGCATTGAAGCAGTAATGCAGACCTGGCAAAGAAATATGTTTGATCATGCCCAAAGACTAGACATACAAATGCCAGTTTTCATAAACAATCACCTAGTGTATTACATCTTTGCCAGCATTAAGGAAGGCTGATTCTATGCAGTTTAAGGAAGAATGTCAGATAGATATAAGATACATTTCTGATAGAAAAATAGCAGAAAGTTCATCTCAGTTGGATAAAGAGGTGAATTTCTCAGAGGCCGTCCTCCAGTTGAAGCATTTCTAACATTGTTTTACTAATTTACCAGACGAACCAAAGAGCGCTTCAAAGTATTTGGATCTAGGTCTGCTCTCACAGCCTTCAACAACAACACAAATGTCAACACATGCTCAGACTGCGTTTAGGAAAATTCTATAATTCAAGTCTTTGTTACCTCAACTTTGAGAACATTTGACATTAAGCCATGAAGTGTAGTGACATTAGCATCTTCCACCTGAAGTCCCAGAGAATTAATAGCTTGAACCAGACGTGAAAACGACCCGCACTTTTGCTTGCATATAATTTTCAGCAAGAAATCCTTTTTCCCCAGTTGGTTCACCTCAACTTCCACCTAAATCAAATTTGCAGAAAATGGTAAATGTTAGGGCTAAATCATACCAAGTGAAATATAAATAAATCAAAATCTGGTTTAGACTCACCACTGCAGGAGCTTTTTCTTCACTTCCCTTCTTGTCTGCACACTGTCTCACCAACACTGAATGTGCTGCTTTAGTGTTGGTCTCGTTACGGTCTTCCTCATCTAATGCTTGGAGTTCATCCTTGTAGTTTCTTACAGTCTCCAACAGCTCCTTTATGTAATCTGCTGCATCCATCAGTGTAGCAGTTCTATCCATCTAAGGGCAAAGTGAACAATAAAAGTAAGTGGAAAAAAGTCAAGAATTGCAAAATCATGATCATATATATTCTCTTTCAGAACCTTAGTGATCTTTGGGACTAATGCTCGAAGAGCCAACTCCCCATCCTTGATCCTCTTCCTCCGATTTCTTTCCGTCACAAGATTCTTCGACTTGAAAGGTCCCTTTTCCGACTTCTGCCTAACTTTGATGCTTCCTTTCTCATTGCCATTTGTCAATGCCAAATCTGCACACTTCTTTTTTCTCAATCTCAAATTTCTGCTTGGTGAATCAGCATATTGTTCCATTGCCAATCCACTTAAGACACGATAATCAGGGGTCAGTTGGAGTAGATGGAGCTCTTCTGAAATACTAGAACAAGTGGATGATCCCTCTAAATTAGAATAGTTGGTTGGTTGAGATATTTGATGAGGAATTTTTAGATAGTGAAGTGAAGAGGGCCACTTCTCTTTATAATTGGTCTGCATATTATCCACCATGCTTTCCTGCTTAAGAGGGGCTCTAAAATGAGCAGAAATGAAGTCGATGAGCTTTTCATCTCTTGGCACCTGAAATTAAAGTAGGAGTGCGTTCATCATAACATCTCACTGATGTTTTTGCATTTATATTACAAGAAACAAGCAAATTCCTACATGCTTTGTGGTGAAGAGTTCGATTAATCCCCACGTGACAGGAATTAGAACTCGTGTTCCATTGGGTTCCTGCAAGAAGCCAGAAATTAAATTGATGAAGCAACATAACTTATATTCCATAAAAAGATTGAATCTTAACCCAGAAACATGGTCTCAAATCTTGATCTTTGTGCATCGAAATTTTTCTCAAACGACAAACGTACTTGCAAAGTGGATGGAGAAACACAAACTATACTTCAACAGAAAACACAATACTTAGTGCATTTCAGATGAATCAAAACTTACATCATTGGAAAGAGAGCCATTAGCATTTTGAGTCGTCCACCTCGGTATATTCGATATTACGACATCCCCATGAATCCTGATCAAATAAAATCAAATTAAAAAAACACACACATTCGCCAAAAAGACTAAAGATGGTAAATACCCAGAATACAAAGGAATGACAGACGGCAACTGAGCAAGCGTCTTGCAAGCATCGCTTCTAATTGGATGCTTAATCAACGTATCCTTGCATTCCACAAAATCTTCATCCTTAATCTTGATGCCAACTCCAACATCCCTTCTCCCACCACTGCAACAGCATTCCCCCCATTCAATAAACCTGAAAAAATGGACGGCTTGAGAGATGAGAAAATTGGAATTCTTGAAAAGATAAAAGGTACAACCTTGAGGGGTCATCCCCTAGCTTCCAGATGACACAGTACTCCCATGGCTTGTTATTAGCGAGGGGTCTCAGCCACTCAACCCCTGCTTCTAAAGCTGCCATTTGAACGTTTCTTTGTATTATACAGATATTTGAAGAATCACTGGATTTTATAGAGCTCCTTGTAATTTCCTTTGGCATACAACACAATCATTTGTAGTCGAGGTGAAATTGGACGACAGGCCTAACCGACTTTATAAACCGTCAGTGTACCCTCCCCTTTGTCAGAAGAATCCGATTCTCTCTCTCCCTCAGGTATATTATGAAGTGCTGCAGGCAGGCCTATGCTGATATAATGGAAGAAAGTTGAAATTGTGCAGACGAAAAAAAAGAAATTGGGGGCAAGAACTGTTCAAAAGGTTCAGTTGATAACTGAAGAGGGCTAATTTGGGGAGTGGGGATGCTGTTTTTGGTGAGGAAGAAATTTTGATCATGCCAGAAATGGTAGGATAGGTTTCTAGTCTTGTAAATATTTGGTCATTCTGAAATAGTTTATATATAGAATGGCGTGGTTGTAGGACATTATGAGACAGAATATTTGAACGGCAAAGCATATCTTGGGGGTGTAGTGTTTTTTTGTGGAGAGTAGAGTAGGGCTGGTACATCACAAATCTCTTGTACCTTGTGCAGTTGTGCTGTTTTCAGACTACTCTCTAATCTTCTACACTTGTTTTCTGTTGCATTCTATATTATTACAATTGGATTTCCACTATTTCTGAAATTTGGATTATAATGACAGTATCATTTAGGCTCTGAATTGTTATTTGCATCAATGTCCAAAAAACAAATTATACCTTGTATTACTATATATTATATTTTATATTTTTGCATTAAAATGAAGCTGGAGGTGCTACTAGTCATAAAGATGGACTCTGCTTAATGCGTCATCCATCAATAAAGGTTATGCAATATATGCTGATTATTAGTGAGTTCAAAAAATTTCCCTTGGATGACCAGAATGTTTCAAATTTAAATTTCACCAACATTATTTATGGAAGAGACTATATTTTAAATCATTAAATTACTATCAGAACAAATCATATACAGGTTTATCTCTTATCCCATAAGGAGGAAGGACTATCATAACATTTATGCCTAATGAATTAGAAGGAATATGAACTTAGGTAGCGTTTGGCTTAACTGTCGGAATGACTATGGGTATGAATTTGATAGTAGAGGGAATGACTATGAGTTTGAAAATGAAATCCACCAAGTTAAAAGGATTTGATTGATTTTCAAAGTTACCAATAAAACAATTTATTTTGGGTTATATTTCATTTTCCATTCCAAACCCAAGATTAAAAGCCACCTTAGTTTTTCAAAAAAAAAAAGGCTGGCCATGAAAACTGAATTTCACCTCCAATATCGAGACAAAAGGATTCCATATTTGACTTGGAATCGTTCGCTTCACTCACTTCAACACTGCACATCCAGCAAAAATGGCTTCGTCCGCTCTCAAATTCACTCTCACCCCCAATCCCACCGGGAT
>AYJT01068919.1:0-12802 GCA_001278415.1 Ocimum tenuiflorum
AAGTCGTGGGGGATTTTCGACGGAATTATGAGCCGGTTTATGACGTCGTTAACGGAGACTTTCTTGGCTGATAATTTGCTGTTTGGATGGGTGAATAAAATTGATGGGAGAGTTGAGAATGTTTTCAAGGAGATGGATTCGTTTTATCAGCAGCTTATCGACGATCATCTGAGTAAGGATCGCTCGGAATCCTCCAGCAATATTCTCGAGCTTTTGATTCGGCTCAGGGGGGATGATTCCGCTCCCGTCATGTTTGATTGGAAGCATATCAAGGCGATACTAATGGTAATCTCAAGTTATGTTTTTTTTTCGCTTTGCATATAATTAAGAATTAATATGTCAAGTTCAAAAGAGCGGATCCTTTGTTACACGATGATATTACACTGACACGTGTTTCAATCAATGGAGATCGATTATATTTCGGCAAATTATACCATTATTTATCTCCTATTAATTAATACACATGTGGTCAATTCGAAGAATTTAACATAATGTGCAACACTTCAAGTATAATAAAGTGAGGACAATGTATCCTCTATTTCTTTAACTATCAGGTTACCATTTATTCACAGATTTTTTATATTTTAAATTAATAATAGTTGTGTAAGATGATGGATTACAATACTGTTTTTTTATACAAATAACATTAATGAATAATCTTAAAATCATTAAACATATATTATAGAAAATAAACATACATATACATGTGTATTATATATATATATATATATAATTTTACTATTGCAACATTGTATAGTAATAAACTAGGTTTCCTAAATGCATAAAATTAGCTACAATGTAAGATCCCAACACATGTGATGTATAATACTACAATTCAAAATTAAATTGTATATGTTATTCGCAAAAGATCAATTAAGTCTTTGTGTATAATAATAGCTAACTTATTTACGGAATACACCAGTTCAAATCTTAGTTAATGTATTACACTTAACATATCTAAATTAACTTTTACTTAGCACATTTGCCTCAATTCTAAATTTAATGTGTGTTTGCCCCCACCAAATTGGCATTATAGCCGTTGAATTCTTAAGATCAACAATCCACCATTTACATCATTTATCACACCAAGGAATATTATTATATGATTACAACTATATATATATAGATATAATCACATATCAACTATTTTTGGTGAATGAAAAAAAATCTACGTATTTATTTGCTGCACCAACGATGACCAATTAATGCTGTCTGAAAGTACGTCTTTGATCAGTTTGACCAATGACAAAATTGGCACCATTAGAAATTAAGTGGCTGGTCCTAGTCTATATTAATAATCAAACATCCATCTTGTTTAAAACGAGTTGAGAACTTAAGTTCATGTGGCTGAAAATGATTTTTTTTTAATTTTTTTTATCTAAGTGGCTTGATTTGGATTTCCCCCTATACATATAAAGAAATGTTATCTTCCATATTGGGATGAACACTTACTGTTGCAGATGCCATGAGGGCCAGCATTTCTATGTGCTATATTTGCACAGTGTGTTGAATTTTATGAATATACACGTATCAATTAATGGTGATATGATCAATTATATTCTTAATAAAGAAAATTTTTGTATTGATTTTTCTCAATTGATTGGTATACATGTTAATAACCCGAACAATATAACACAATGTGTAATTAGGAATTAATACCATAATTCATCTGTACATGAACATGATATACATCCATTAGTTTACTGAGATATAGAGAACATGATATGAGGATGTGGCTGGACTTGTAACATTGATTTATATATTCCATTTCTAGAATTTATTCGTTGGTGGAATAGAAACAAATGGAGTTACAATAACTTGGGCAATGACAGCCCTAATGAAGAATCCCAGTGCAATGAGGAAAGTACAAGAAGAAATCAGAAGTGTGGTTGGAATAAAAGGCTTAGTAGATGAAGATGATGTTGAAAAATTATCATACTTGAAGGCTGTGGTAAAGGAAACTCTGCGCTTATTTCCCGCAATCCCATTGGTGCCAAAGAAGACATCTACAACAAGCATCATCAATGGCTACGAAATTGATCCCAACACATTGGTGTTTATGAACATATGGGGTATTGGTAGAGATCCCGAGCACTGGAAAAATCCAGATGAGTTCTTGCCAGAGCGGTTCTTAGATAAAACCCTCGACAACTTCTGTGGATGGGTTCCGTTTGGATTTGGAAGAAGAATATGTCCCGGAAAGAATCTAGGCATGGCGACGATAGAACTGGCCTTGGCTAATATTTTATACTTCTTCAATTGGGAGCTTCCTCATGGAATGACAATGGAAGACATTGACACTGATCCAGCCATTGGATTGGTAATGCATAAGAAAAACCCTCTTATCCTCTTGCCAAAACCTTATATTTGATCATCTTGTACCACTTTTAGAATTATCTTTATGTTTAGATTTCTTGTTGTGTCAATTTATTCATTATGTAACCTCAATTACACTTAGGTTTCAAGTTCCCTTCAACATAATGGTGTTATACGTTGTACTACATTATTTGAATTATCGACATATGTAATAATCAACGGCAATTATTGAGGTTCTTAATAAAGAAAGGTTTTATCGTATTGATCTCCATTAATTAATACACTTTTCAACAATCCGATCCGATTCATTGTTATCTATAAATAAGGCAAGAGTTAACTTATGACATTGCGTGCAGTGTAACAAAATGTATAACATTACTATGTACCGCAAGATCTGGAATAATTACACTTCTACCATTAATGTACGTCAAGTCACTAGTAAGTAGCAAGAACCATACACCCACATAATATAAATGACTTCAATGAATTTGTAGTTTAAATCATGGTGATTAATTCCAATAATCCCTTCTAATTTGTTCGCCCGAGACATTCCCTAAATTATCAAACTTGAAATCAAGGATTCAGTTTCAGAGAAATATTAACATTTTGAGCAAGTCTTCTTATATCGGCTAACTCAGTAACCATATTCCGTCAAGCCCAATAATACATTTACAGATATTTGACCAAAGTTATACCCGCATATTTGGATCCATCTAACTCGTTAGACCATCCAATACATATTTTTGTCTGGTCTTTTTTGATTATTCTGAAATGATATTATCAAAAAAATAAATTGTGTATGTTACAATAATGAAAGCAATATTTTTCACTGAGAAGGGTTTTTGTTAGTTTCATAAATTACAAATCAGTAAATCATTTTTTTTTTTCGAGGAGAGTAAATCAATTGTTTGTCTCACTAATTTTGTATTCTATGATGGAACGAATTCTTTAGTATTTACCAATTACCAGTAACAACACATTTTACACAAATTAAAGCTCGTACTATTTATGATTTTATGAACTCGTACACTTTAAACATCTAAGTATTTGATAATAAAGTTTGAAACTCAACTCGTATTAAACAAGTCAAACTTGAGCACAACAGTACTAAGTTCGACTACACTCCTAATTATCAGCATGAAATTTGAAGAAAAATATGTCTAATGGAGTAAACCCTGCAACAGAGGAGTGTGTCTAAATGTCTTCTCTGCAGACAAATTATTTATTTGAGTGGCCACAAATATTCAATGCCAACAACTATATATACTATTTTTATGATCACATGATAAAGAAGATCGAATCGATTATGTTATGGATTTTCATTGAAGGTAATTGATGGGCTTCATGGAGACCTAAATGCGGTAATTCAAATAACTAAATAGGTTTAGTATCAACAATAAGTCAAAAACAAAACACCCCTAACCAAAATATATAGCACTAGATCTGATTATATGTACTATGTCAAACATACATTATGCAGATTAATTATTTTCATGTATATATACCTTCTAACATACACAGAATATTTTATAGACCATAGTACACTAACAAATTAGTGACTTGCTGACACAAAAATCAAATTATTAGTGTTTCAACATAAAAAATAAAAACAAAAAATCAGACACTGCTATAATTCTCTTTAATAAGGCTCCGTTTGATGTGTATTTGGACAAAGTGAAGTAACCTGAAAAAGTTAGAAGAAGTTGTTTGTTTGCATTTTTTTAGTTGAGAAAAAAAGAAAAATAGAGATGAATTTTAAATTTATTTTGGCAGGAATCACCTTTTTAGAAAAATGAAGTGAATTTTTATTAAAAAACTAATTTTTTTTAGTAAGTTCATGATTATCTAATGTGGATTTGATCTACAACAGGAGTGATGTGTCGCATATGACAAAAACATATGGCATATTGTATTAACGTACGTAATATTTTATGTTGTCGTATGTAACTTAGCATCTACGGTTGTGCTGAATTGAGGGTCCAAATACTTTTCAATAATTAGATTATTGCAAGTGGATTAATTTTACTGTACTAAATATTATATACTTTTATTGTTACTTTATTGTAATAGTGTTGACGTTTTGTTCGATTACGTGATCTTTTAATATTTGAGTATAACGAAGCACCTGACAAATAATTCTCTCTGGATCTACCCACCAACAACATTTATAAATGGAATATTGTGTCAGTTGATTGGTGTAATTACCTATCCATTCATTATTATGTAACCCTCCGCTCCTTTTTCTTCGATTCGTTTACGTCTCACATGATGATGATTTAGTTTAAACGCTGAAGGATTCGATTTTTAGTTGAGGAATATACACGCATACGCATACGCATGAGAACCCTAAGTACGATGAGATATGAGAACTGATGTGGCACATTGGATGAGAGAATCGAACAACTATAGGATGTCTTATTTTAGTAAGGGACAGCTGGCGTGGCGGCGGCAAGGCTGGTGATTTGGATTTTCGTGCCGCCGGCGGTCTCGCAGATGAAATATCTGGGGGTGCTCGGAAGTGGGGGGAATGATGGTGAGGGTTTTGGGGGATTTTGTTTTCATTCTGAAATTGTAGCATATTCTTCATAAATTGACATCGTTTCGCTGTAAATCATAATACAATATCATTTTCTGATTGGGGAAATATTTAAAAAGAAAACGAAACTGCCACAACAGACGCTGCGTGTAACTTAACATCTGACTAGGCTTAAAATTGACAAAATAAAAGATTGGGTCTTGACAGAAAAAGAGTGGGATAGTATTTATGTAAAGTTAATATTTTTGGATGGTTTTTCTAGTTTACCCATCTTATGATAAGTCCAGAAGAATATCGATGTAAACAAAATGACAATATCCTCATTTGAAAAACAAACTGTCATATGACGTTTGATTGCATAGAGGTGGATTATTAGTTTCTTGCAAGACTTTTAGCCACCATAATAAGCACGTTAATTTCTTATCTTTCTGCCATCGACATCGGATCTTGGGGAAGTTGCCTCGAGCATCTCGCTCCAATCCCCAAAATCGAAACAATGCAAGCTAGATTGCCATGTACGTTAAGTTCCTGAACCACGCGATTTGGTAAGACACTACTGACGAAATCTTGGAGATGCATCACTTGTAGGTCTTATGTTTGTGAACATCTCAAGTAGAAGAACTCCATAGCTGTATACATCACCATGTGTTTGACTCTGCAAGAAAGAAATAAACGTAAAGCTAACTAGTGTTCAAATAAAATAAATTGAAAAAAGAAAAGGTGGTATACTAGAAATTCGACCTGAAGCAATGTATTATTACAGTTGAATGACTTCAGTTCCTTCTGTTGTTGACAAGATGCTTGAAATAATTCTAGCTAATCCAGAAGAATGTTACACGGTTTTAAATCTCCATGAATAACTATAGAGTTAGTGAGTATTCAACCGCAGATGAGATATCAATAGCAATATTAAGTCTCTCCATAAAATTCATACACCAATGCCTGAAAATCACTCACCAGATTCCTATGTCTCAGGCCTGTTCCAAGAAGATTCGTCTCCATCACCATAAGATAGTCTCAAATTTTGCTGCTGGTGATTGATTAATGTGTAATGTTGGCCGGCAATACATCCTCCAGTCCACTGGTTGGAATCAGGATTTTCCTCATATTGGTATTTCCCAGTGAGCATGTTTGCATATTTTATCAATGAATACGACCTACCAAATTACTATATATATTCAATACTCATAAACAACAGTTGGCTGGAGAGAATGATTCTAAGGAAAGAAAGGTTGGCTGTGTCTCCCTTTGCTGCAGACCTCCCATGGGATGCTTCAAAATCACTTTAATAAACAACTTACTTCATCCAATATTAAACTACATGAAACGAGTTCAACAAAATTTAGGATAAATTGGATCATATAATTTTAGTAGCAAAATCATCTGAATCAAATTTATGATGATTTCCTACCAAGTTCAACGATGGTATCTTACATTCCCTTTATAGCAATGCATGTTAGGGGTGACAATTTGTGTGAATCATATCCTTATTGTGTCAACTCATTAATGACCTAACTCAATAAGGTAGTGATAGTATCCAATTCATTAAGGGTGGGATCCTTATCGTATTGATCCATTAAAAACTGAATTCTTATCGTATCGACTCATTAAGGATCGGATTAGATCAAACATGTATATGATCCATTAAATGGTATTTGATGTGTACTTGAACTCAATCCATTTGACTCGAAGTATGGAGACAAATATAAAAAAAAATAATATGATTTCTTCTGGATTGACATGATTCAATAAGAATATAATTAATAAATATGATTAAAATATGATTGCTTTATGCATTTTTGGCTGATTATCTGTACTCTATTTATATCAAATCCGATTCGACATGATAAGGGATTATGCATCTCCGATCCAAAATTTTCATGTCCTGGTTGTTTGATCCATCCGTCTTTAATAATGCTCTATAATAATATATAATTACGTGCAGATTTGTAGTGCGTTAAAAATTGTCAACCATGGTATGTACACATTAAATAATTGTCATGCAATTTTTTTTATTTATTTTTTTATTGAAATTACATGCGATATTTTAATAGAGTTGACAATCTTAAAAGATAGTTTGATGCAGATAAGCTAATTCTTTTTCTCCCTTTCTTTTTATTTTTCTGAGCGTATATTCGGTCAAAATTATTTAAAATTGTACAATCATTGACGGAGCGACTTTACTTAGTGGAAGAATATATTTTGAAGTGATGCAGAAATGATGTGATATCTTCGTTTTTGTTTAGTATGAATTAAAATTCAATATGCATATGTGATAACTACATGAGGAAAAAGAATTAGCTAACTGTAAATGCCGAATTAATATAGAAACGCATGATAAAATAATAATAGCATTTAAGATTTTCTAATTAAGTCATTATTTAAACATTGCAAACATAGTCCAGCTTCGTGCCGATCATCATATTTATAATAGACACTACAATAATGAATAATTTATTTGACATCGTCATCATTTTAAGCAAAACACAATGAAAATTTAGACACTAACCTAGATCACAATGTAAGTGGCCGCTCCGACGCTGCAAGTTCCAAACACCCCGAACTCATGCTCCAAGCTTGAATTGCCCACATTCAATTGATGTAATGGAGATACCTAGTTTTTGGTAATTTTAAACATTGTTGGAAGATTATAATATCATTTTTGTTGAACTCCAGCGTGTGGTTCGGATCCTCTGTTATACAATGATGTTACATATTATGTTATATTGCTTGGGTTATTGAAAAATGTACAAATCAATGGAGATAAATCAAGTCCCTAATAAAGAAAGATTCTACCATAATTAATCTTCCTTGATTGATACACTTGTCAATAGTTCAAGCAATGTAACACAATGTATAACACCATTAGATAACAGGAGATCCGAAGTGCTCTAACGTGTAGTTATATTATATTGCCTGCACTTAGCGGATATATTCTTGGATGGACTTAACATATTTGTTTTGAGTAGCATTGGTTTTAATGAAATCTTTTAGTACAAATTTTGTATAAATAGGAAAAAAAGTATTTTAGTGGCGCTCCCAAAACTCTTTGTGGTCTTAAGGATATGCTCCCGCTTCGACACCCGCTCCGTGTGATCTCGATACTGTTGGAATTCGTGATCTTGAGGGTTTGTATAGAAAATTTTAAGGGCTAATGTATTTAATTTCGAAGAAATTAAATAGCATAGTGACGATCTACGTTCCGAGTAGATGAACTTGGTATATTTATTTTCTCAAATCTAAATTCCGGCGAGTAAGAAATAATTGTTCGAAGTTGGTCACTTGGTGTAGTAAATGATGGTGGAGGAAAATGAGTAGGAACACATTTAATGTGTTTAATTGTCTCACATTGGTTAATTAAACCAAGTTGAAAGAGTTAATAATGAGGTTAATCCCATTATGAAAATAACAAGTGTGTCCATGGTAGTATTGTGTGGATATCCACACGCGCGCCGCCGCCCGCCCGCCTCGCCTCGGCCGAGGGCCCGATTTCGTATGCCGTGGCCTTGGATCTTGGCAATTGGTTTTTGGGCTGGATCCAGTATTATACTTTTTGGGTCATGGTTCAATTGAGGTTAGACCCAGACTCCCAGACATGTCCAGGTTCATTGCATGGACGGTCTAAGTTGCAAAATATGTACATCTTTTGCAACTCAGACCGTCCGTGCAATGAACCTGGACATGTCTATTTTTGGTTGGAAGCACTTGGAAAACTACTGTGTTCACACTTATCTTTGCTTGATTGGCTCTCAATATGTTGAGTCAAATACTCCGAAAGTGACATCCATGAAGGGTTCTTCTTTTCTTCTTTTTGAGTTGGACTAGGTAAAGTGGGTTCAAATTCTAAGACATAAGTTATTAGAAAATTTTCATATGAGTGTTGTTTATGAAAGCATGATTTTTCTTTTTGAGTAACTACACCTTAAAAATACACATAACATCATTATATTGTTGAAATCATTTAAAAGAAAAGAAAAAAAAAATATATATATATATATATATTGTTGAAATTTAGATTCATGACCTTTTATCTTAAGCCTTTCCATTGCTAAAAGAATTTGCTTTCATGCCACTAGCTATTGTATCGTACAAAAAACCGTCTTTCGAAATTGATGGGACACGCTGGAAAATCACTGTGGAAATTACATTTTGAGTCAACTAATCTTTTGATTATTGATTAATAAGACAGCTGCGAATGACAATTTGGAAATAAGGATCCAGAATTTTTTATGTTGTTATGGATTGTATAATATACTTATAATTCATTATTGATATTTCTTTATAACTTTTTAGAGTATTAAAGATATAATTCATCTCCATTAAATTATTCACCTAAATCTTATAAAATAATATATAACATTACTTTATAATAAGGATTCAATTTCGGGTAAGACCGTATTTGCACGTTGCTACAAACAGGTTCATGAGTTCACTACTTGCAAGTATTAGGGGCCACGTGCTGTCTATCATGCCCAATTTCGGAAATCTTTTTATTAGGATTGAATCATAAATTATGATTTATAAATAAAAATACTTGGAATTTGTTATAATTCATTAAAAATATGTAAATATAAATTTATATTTTGAATCATATGATGGATCAATTAAAAAAATAAAAAAAAAAGACAATTTCGTTAAGAATTTAAAATACCACCCTAAGAAAAAAAAGAAAATGAAAAAAACTAAACAAACTTAATTGCTAAATAATTACAAATGCGAGTTATTACTAATTGAAGTTCTTTATTATTTGATCTTATTGATGACTGAAAGAGTTAAATTTTTATTTTTTGGTTGTCCTTGCTTGAATACCAATATGTTAATATTTAATACGTGTCATTGCTATGCTCTTTTTGCATTGTTATTGATCATATTGTTCCTTGAGGAGGTCTCCGGTTAAGTCGCCTAAATTATTTAGGCGGGTTTGAATTTAAAATTCAAGAGGAATATCAGTTTGAATTTAGGATCCAAAACAGGTATGAATTTGGGTTGGTGGAGATGAACTATCTAGATCCGCCTAAATCATTTAGGCGATCTTAACGCAAGTTTTTACCTTGTTCTTTTTGGTTTACTTGTATTATTTAAAATATGCAATTCTTTATTATTTACTTGTTCTTTGGATAGATTTGCAGTTTATTTCTTTATTTTATTCTTTTTACTTTCCCTTCATTTATGTTATGCGAAGAATGTTCCTAAACTCAAAACCCAAACTATTAACTTCTCGTTTGATTTGATCTACGCTCTAAAGGCAATAATATATTTATTGCAAAATTTAGTTTAGATGGATCAAAAAATTCTACCTGAGTGAACTGAGAGATGAAGATCGTAAAGTTTGTATATTATAGGGATGTCAATCGAGTCAATCCGTCGAATTTCAAACTAGTCTTATTGGACCATGGGTTATTCAGTCCTAATTAAATGGGTTGGAATTTTTTTTTTCGAATCGAAAATTCTTGAACATAACTCTTCGATTTTCGGGCTAGTTCCATCGAGCAGACAAACATATAAATCTTTTTTTTCTTGTTTTACTTTTATAATTTATTTACAAAATCAATATAATGGTTATATTATTATAACAATAATCAATTATAAAGTAAATAAGGTCTAGCTAAATCAATTAATATTAAAGATCTAAACGAAAATTATCAAACTGAAAATCCTATAAATAAATAAAAAAAAATAGATGATATTTTTCAATCATAATTTATTCTTCAGTAAATAAATTGTGAATTTTTCTTGGCTGAGGAAAGGGGGAAAATGCGTTGCGCAATTCTTTTTTATTTCTGAAACTGTAATAACCTTAATTTTCGTAAAAGGAAATTTTATTTTTTATTTATAGTAATTACTATTTATATATAGTTAGTTTAATTATTATTTATTAAATTATGTGATATTAATTATTCGACTATTTAAATGAGGTCACAACGATCAATCGAATCCAGTTTAACGGATCCAATATACTGTTGTGTTCATAATTTAAAATTTAATAATATGGTGCGATCAGTATTGACAACGGACAACTCAATATTTCGAAAGTAATTTTTGAAGATTAATTGAACGAAATAAATTCACCATTTTACAAACAGTGAACTAGTGGCACCAACTAATCGCAAAAGTTAGAGTGTAATTCAAAATCTTGCACAACGCATCTCTCCGAGCAAAGATTTGACATCAAACGAATAAATGGTGAAGTTTTGAACGTAACAAAATAGCAAATATTTTGCATGTAAATGTGTTGACTTGCATGACAAGTTTTTGCAAGTGTGTTTAGTACAAACAAGTGTATATGGTGTCAACATGAACAACTGATACAAACGCAACGAGCAACGAGCTCGTTCGAACGTCCGGTTTCGTCGAAACGATCATCAAATATTGATTTTTTTGCATGTTTTGCCATGCACGTCGATCCATTCACACCACAACAAAGTGTGAAGCTATAAACGAATAGAAACACACTCAAGGGTGGAAACGCCCTAACAAAATGGAGAAAACAACACACGGCGGAGCCGCCATACACCGGTGAATTTAAATGATGATACCCGCCACCCACAATCTTCGTGAAGAAGAAAGAATCCTCACCAAATCCCTTTGCACCAGTTGATTGGTTGCCAAGGACTAAAATACCCTCCTAAACCCATCCATTAATGGACCAAAATCTAAACTTCCCATTTTGCCCTTTACTTTACGATCAAAATCAGCCGAGAAACTTCATTCTCCTCATTTGCGCTCAAAAGCATTTTCAGAGAAGAGAGTGAAAGGGAGAGAGTGAGGGTGAACTCAGTGGAGTGAAAGATATCACCGAAATCCGTCCAAACTTGCTGGAAAAGAAAGCTGCCACATAAAACAAGCTTGAGTTGAGGAGTTGGTGATCTAGTTTCTCTCATTGCACACCACCATTTTAGTGTTTTAAAGTTCTAACACGTAGCTCATACTTCCTACTATCTAGATCATTGATTAATTGGTGAACATCGATGTTTTAATCAGTCAAAAATTGCCTAAAACTAGAGGTATCTGGCCAGTTCTCATTTTTACAATCCACGATGAACGATGATGATCCGTTGTGTTTCGATATTTAAATCTTGTATATTTATGTTCTACGGGGTTAAGGGATCATGAATATGTATTTTGATCATGTTTTGAGTGGTCGGATCGAGAATACTTCACCGGAAGAAAGCTTCGGTCGGCCATTAATGGCAGACCAGAAGCACCCCATTCAATCGAAAGGGTACCCCTTTCGATCGAAAGTGTGTCCTTCCACGAAGGGAAAATCCCGACACCATTCGATCGAAAGGGTACCCTATTCGATTGAATGGCCCCCTTTGACTTGACCAAGTTTGACCCAAAGTTGACCTAAGTTGATCTTTGATCCGTTTCGAACCTCCGAGACCCCCGGACTCAAATTAATCAATCCTAAACTTCTATATACACCAATACTAATCATACAAATCAAAATCAATCGATATCCACAGTCAGTTTACGTGAACTATCATTATTATACTCTGAAATTTTTCGAAATTTCTGAATTTTCACATATTTCAAATCAAACCTCTCGAGTTAAAGATTCTTTTGAATCAGCTTTTACATGTGATCCGATTTTCTCAAAATTCAATAAAACCTCACTGAATCACAATCAAAGTGTATTCCGAGCGACTATCCCTAGCGAGGTTCGATAGCACCAATTGGGGACTCAACTCCTATTAGTACCCCTAACCAACACGATATTCAATCAGTAATTCGAAATTAGTGTAATTAAGAAATTAAGATCTAGTAAACAATAAATCTTGATATGGTGATTCGTATTTTCGCAGAACGAGACCAGTAAATACCAACCAATCCCAAACACCCGATTTGCACGAGGATCGAGGTGGACTTTTCTTACTTAAAACAAAACATTATATAAATGCATTTTATTTTCCAAATGAAATGAAAGCATGATTTATTTTCTGATGAGTG
>AYJT01068920.1:0-10308 GCA_001278415.1 Ocimum tenuiflorum
GGTGTATGTCGGTAAGTGAGGACAAGTTCTTACTGACGCCGGACATCGAGACCAGTGAAGAAGGCCTACTTCCTAGCTCAGGCAAATGATAGCATATGTTTTTCTAAATGGTGTTAAGGATGGACATTAACCTGCAGGTTTATCTGAAAATATTTTGTGCTGATAAGGTGGATTTAACTAAAACCCTTATGTGTCACCATGAGGCACAGCATGACATTCAAAATATGTATGTATAATTTCGGGCATGTGTTTACTGAGTGGAATCAATGTAGCCTCTACATATATTTCTAAATGTGCAGATTGAACAGCTGATGGAGGTGGAGGTGTCGGAGTTGAAATAGCCTACTACTAAATAAGGCTTCGGGTTTCATATCGTCATATATGTTACCCAGCTATTATCTTTTGCTGCTATTTCTATAACTATAATAACCCAAAATCAGTCTATGATTGTTTTTGCTTATGAGAACCCCTGTTTATTATTATGTATCTTTAAGGCCCGGAACTGAATATTAATCTGCTTATTTGCATATTATCATTAAATTGTGAATTTCTGTATGCCTTATTATATGTTGCTTCGAATCACATCCCCTGCTCCTGCCCGTCATCGCGTCCCGGCAGACCGGCTCAGGCCGGGGCATCACAGACTCACTAGCCCCTTTTTTATTTTGTTCAAGACGACATAGTTTTGCTTACTGAGAACATTAAAAAACAATGACACATTGGCAGTCATGTCAGCACTAATTTGTAATTTAACGTGTGATTGCGCAAGATATTAACACCGGCAGTAGCGGTAGGACAAAATACCATAACAGAAAAAACTTGAGGTTATTCCCTATTTTCCAGGGGCGTGGATAAAACATCATAATTGACTAAACATCTGGATATTTGACTGTAATTACCCAATAAAAAAATCCACATAAGCTGCTACATCTACGACACATGGGATTGAAGGTGTGACAGGGTAGGTATTAACACCGTCAATAACGGCAAGACAAAATGCCATAACAGAAAAAACTTGAAGATATTTTATCCTATTTTTCAAATACATAGACAAAAGGCATGAATTGACCAAGAATATGAATATTTGACCCTAATTACCAAAAAAAAACATGTGAATATAGTTATATTTTTATCTAATTCTTTTACCTAGCCCGACGGGCCACAGCCGAGTCGGTCTGGCCCATTTAACCTGGTTATTTAGCCCCAAAATTTAATTAATTAAAATTTTTTCGATCATAACCCTTTATTTTCCTCGAATTATTCGGGCCAACCCACAAAATTCGAACTGGATTGACATCCTAGCATATTAGATGTTTTCATCCAAAATGTTGAATATGAAACTTTAGTATATGCAAAAATATAATTTACTGCAACGGCGATCAAACGGATACAAACGATACCATTAATTATAGTAAATTAACTCTTAGGATGATGTCACTCAACTAATGTTTGTGCTTGAGCATAGCCAAAACGAAGTTGAAGGAAAAACTTAAATTAGCACACCAGCTGAAACAAAAAAGATTTACACTAATCACGGACCAACATTTATCAATCAGAGCTAGTAATTTACTACAACAGATCCATTTTCAAAGGGGAGAGACTTATTTTCCGCATTACAAACTGAAACTCGTCTATCTACTAATACTAACAACAGTGAATAAATCAAATCGGATGGACACCTCCAAAGCAGAAAGGAAGAGGCCCGAATGAAAATGAAGACGCCGGACAATTCTTTACAATAAAAAAGAAAATAAAAAGCTCAACTTTACCAGCTGCTCATCTCTACATAGATGCCAGTAGATCTCTCATTTCTGAAACGGGAGGGATGGACTCCGTTGGATAAATTTTAACGACGAGTTGGGCGAAGCTGTCATACTTGTCGAGAAACTCTTTCTGCCCATAGTTTCAGATATCATCAGTAAAATGCTTGAGAATAGAACTTGTTTTTATGAATGATCACACTTTGTTTCACCTTATATAGCAAAAAGATCACACTTTATGTTTGTGAATTATCAAAGAAAAGGCAGGGGAGTAACTATGATAAAATAGACAAAAGGACAGATTGTAGGTGTATGAAGTTATTCAACAAAAATGGAAGTATGCATTACATGGTGACTGATACTCACATAGGATCTTCCATGCATCATAGTCGCTTAATCTAGCCCTCGCATGGGGAATAAACAGGTATTTTTAAAAATTCTTATGGTAACTATGATTCTTATAGTCATCAGAAGGCTTGCACCCATTTTAGGGCAAAAGTGGTTAAAGCACCTTAATTGTGTCCAACAGGTCTTGGGTTCGAGTTATAGTGGGAACATCTGGAGGGTTGGATTTAATATTGCCTACTAATATTAAAAAAAAGGCTAAATATCCAAATTTACTACAAACTATGTTGGAGGTTGCAAAAAATAATACAAACTACGAACATTTGCAAATAAATGCAGAAACTAACTCAAAACTATCCAATTTAGAACCGAAGCTACTTTTCCAGTGGTAGAATGCTGGCAGACTTGCCGATTTCGAATGTGTTTGAGAAAATCAAAGTTAAAAACACTCTCTTCACCAAATCATCCGCAAGCCAGCGAGCATGCCGCCACCACAAAAGTAGCTCTGGTTCTAAATTTGTATAGTTTAAGATAGTTCATACATTTATAATTAAATATTCAAATTTGTATTCTTCTACAACTTCATGCATAGTTTGTAGTAAATTTGGGCATTTGGCCATACGAGAATAAAGTTCTGCCGTAACTCAATATCTTTTAATTAAAAAAGGATGGTTTTCCACACTGCACTCGAATTAGTCATAAAGTTTGTCCCTTCTTATCATTTATCTTGTCAATAATACACGGTGAAGGCAAACAATGACCCTTTTGTAGAATTAACAAATACCTTGCACTTGTCCCAGAGTGAAGGCAACAGTTCCTCAGAGGTCAAATTCTTCTGTAATTTTTTGTACATTGCAGCGATAGACTTGTCAACCTACAATTATAACGTATGTGTTTAAGCAGAGGATTGTCTGGTCAGATACCAAACCTCAAAGTCAGTTAACAGTCATACCCCAGATAGACTTGATTTCACAGCTTTGCGCAGATCCATTTTTGACAATCCAAGCTGGAAAGGGATCTGAAATTTTGCATTAGTTCAGTTGTTAGTTTCAGTAACAAAAGATTGAACATAACCATTATATAAAGGACATCAATAAACAGGCATCCTATCACAAGAAAATGGATAATTACAGTTATCCAGAACTTTGCTGAATTATCCTTTTGTCATGAAAATTTTTTATTTGTAATATATAGTTAAGATGGATTGTTTAAGGACATAAGAACCCATAAAATAAATTTACAAGTAATAGGAATCAGTCTTCAGCAAAATCCAGTAGGATTCAGCGAGTCTGTTGAAACATGGCATACAACTGTAAAAATAAGTTTAGCAAGAAGAAAGATGTGATTTGTAAGGCATCTGCTTACAGACTCACCTCTTCGGGTGTAATTGTGTACATTAAGTCCTCTATTCTGCGAGAAAACTGGAAAAGCCGTTCAAATTGCTGCATTGAAAACAATAAATAAATACTTCCATAAAATTAATCCAGTAGCAAATTTATAACATGAATTCATTCAGTTTGAGATCTTAATGACGGTAATAAATAGCGACACCAGGTGAAGGGGAGACTAATGGCTTCAAGAGATCACTTACATAACACACCTCTTTCACTCTCTTTGCATTTTTTTAAGCATTATTTGTCGATAACACCAGGGACTTCAATTTAGTGGGTGAGACCTACGGTATTTAAGAGAGGGAAGAGAACTAGAAGACATCTTATGGGTATATATGACACTGTCTCGGAGGGAACTACAAGAGACATCTTATGGATACTAAAACGTCTAAAATGAAAAAAATGTATGATGTGTAAGATTTGAGGAATGAGGAACAGAGACATAATTCGCATGAAAGAGAATAACTTACATATAATATAATTGAGTTTATAAACCGCGTGCAAGCTTGTTCATAAGCTTCACTTGCTTGGTGATAAAACTTTGCTAAAGTGGGCACAACATTGGCCAGGTCATACAGACTGCATAATCCAATAAGCCAGTGAATATAATCTTTCGTAAGCAGTAAAAGCCAAAAAACTCAAAGTGACAATAATAAATAACTTAATGTGATTCAGGTGGCACGTAAGTGAATTATCATTACCTGTTTTGAAATGCTGCATAATTTTCTAAAAGCAAAATATCTGCATATTTTGGGTCTGCTTGAGCAATTTTGTCCAATGTAACAAACATTACAGTTACCTGTCAAAATATGTTCTCATTTATATTAGAAATTTCCAATCCACACATAAGCTATGGAAAGGAAATTTGATATAATGCATAAGCAAAATCAGATTAATGATCCTGAAACATGATTAATATTTTTAAGAATAACACTTTCACATTTCTTCCTTAGAAGAATACAGAAAATTCTGACTGCTGATGCAAGT
Source organism: Ocimum tenuiflorum (assembly GCA_001278415.1). NCBI lineage: Eukaryota > Viridiplantae > Streptophyta > Magnoliopsida > Lamiales > Lamiaceae > Ocimum > Ocimum tenuiflorum. Next base: position 4,484 of record AYJT01068920.1, read on the forward strand.
CTATTCCACTGAGAATATAATGTAGAAGTTGAATCACACCGTTTGGCAATTCCCTTCTCAAAGTCATGGACATATATTTTATACCATATACTGCCAAGAAACATCTTAAACCAGATCAAGCATGAATACATTTACAGAAGCATCTGAAAATTTGAAACTATATTATGTATTAGAACCAAATAACACAAATCATAGTACATATTATATAACCTGATGAAACATGTTTGATATAGCAGAAATCGTTACAGTAAAATTAAATCTTATAATTTGGAGAAGATGATTTAAGGGGAGCACTCACAAACTTTGTGTAAGCTCGATCAACTAAATCCCTTGACTGGTCTTGTATGTACTGCTCCATGCGGGTTGCAAGAGTTGAAAATCTACACCAAAACTAACAATAAATTCTTGGCTGATATGGGTTGCTGTCTTGCTGAATGCCAAAAAAGCCACATCACTCAGAGAAAGTTCTCGAAATGAATTTTTAAGCACCCAAAGATATTTAATTTGGTGTCAAATAATTAATCAATAATTTTCAGGTCCGCATCTATCTGAATGCTTAAATCGGCTATAAATGCCATTAAATCCATTAGCATACAAGAAATATTTGGAAGAAAATAATCTGAGGACAAGATTGAGAGTATATTCCTACAAATCAAAATGTCTAACACCAAGAAAATAAATTTCAAGTTTTTGTTCTCAGGAATTTCCATTTCTGAATAAGTGATGACCTGGTCAAACAATCATTCATGCGATAGAGGATGTAAAATATGTACAGAAACTACTATTCAGATACCCGAATCAATACAAAAGAATTGGACTTTAAAAGATTTTCTAAAATTCTCAAAAGACATTGAGGTTGAGTCTACCTTGGTATATATGACAAGACTCCCACTTGTCGAACGTTTCGCTCATTTCTCTCAATCTCGTGGCAAGCTACATCCACAAACTGGAATACAACATGCGTGTTAATTGGATGAAAATCACCGAAAAACTAAACTAGAAACCCAGAATCTAAACAAAACAAAATCTTGATGTTTTCTCTGCACATTCCCAATCAAGCTTTTAGACTGGTGAAAAATCAGAAGACCTTGTTCAGGATATGCAATGATATGACAACCTTAAGCAGATTTCTTGGAAAGATGAAACATGGAGTCTGATTTATCCTTCGAGTTGGGTAGGATAGCTTTGCATCTTTTCCACCACTTTGGATAATATTGTTTCATGGCCTCACCCTAGAGATACGATCCAGTGAACCCAATGATATGTTCATTTCTAATTCAGGCTTATGAAGAAACTTCTAACTCATTTGGGAGATAGTAGACGCTAGTAAACACTTATGTTATAGATTATATAGGTTATTGGCTATTTATGGTGTAGAAGATATGCAAATATAGCAGTGATTCATATATCCTAAATTAGGAGCTATATTATCCCTCCAGAGACAGGCCGGTTGTGCATCCTTGTGCGCAATGACTCGTAAATGAGAGAGGTCTAGGGTTTGATCCCCACTTCAGAGTTCACCTCCCCCATCTCAATAAAATTAGGTGATGCACTACCTAGAATAGATAGGATCTCTTTGTATAAATACGTTTACTTGAGTTGATGAATGAGATTTGAGAAGATTCTCCCCATGTTTCATTTACTAAATATGTCTTACAAAACTGTCCCACTCCACAAATTTAGCAATCACACAAAGCATGGACCTTACTCCACCTTTTTCTTATTCAGGAGTTTATTTCTCATACTAAGAGATAATAACTTACATGACTGAACTGTGTCGAAATTCTGTTTTCCAGGTCATCCAGTAAAATACGCACAAATCCTGCTGCATCAGCTTTTTGACCAGAAATATAGCGTTCGGTAATACCATGCATGGATATACAACGAAGGGGGTCGATATTGTATGCCCAGTCCACAACAGCATAGAAATCTTCCTAAAATTTAAAATGAAGAGAGAAATGGAGAAGAATGTTCATAAAAAGAGAACTTCAGCCATATATTAAAGAATAGTTGCAAATTCAGGATACCTGTATTCCATCAAGCAAATCATGAAGTGATTCATTTAAAGCCTGCAAATCTGCAGATTTCTTGCCTGCAAAAATTGCCAACGGATTATGACCATGGCCCAACAAACCAAAGCAAGAAAAGCAATGAAGATTACCATCATTGTCATTATCATCAATGTCCATGATGCCCAAATCATCATCATTTTCATCATCAATGGGAACACTTTTGCTGCCATTGGCAAGACCTCCCGGTGGAACGAGAGCTGGCACTTCAAAGCACATGAAGTGCGCAAAGAAAGAACTCTGGAGTCCCACAGCAAAAGAATATGTAAGAAGGTGCATCTTTAGAAGTAAGAGAAACAAGCAAAAGCAATAAGAAATTGAAATTTGAATGAAGCTCATTATAACCTCATCCACTAAGAGAGGAATAAAAATGGTCAGCATTTTGGCATATGCCTCAGAAACTGTAGATGTATCTGCGCTACTAGCACTTTGATTAGAGCCTGTGGAACCATCAAGCCATACAGTTGGATTCCTTGATGCCTTTGTACTAGCACGAAGTTCATTTGCAAACTCACGAGCCTGGTATTGAAACAATGAACAAAATGGTCAAATATATATCTTGCATCATGTTCAGAAACAATTTCTACAACACTCATGGTCCCCGCATTGTTAATGACCTATAAAATATTTTCTCAAGCCCACTGCCCAATGAGATTAATAAATCAGTTTCCAGAAAAATGTATAAATGTATTTATGGGTCTTGCATTCAGAACAATAACAGGGACGGCTAGTTTTATTAATATTATACTTCATTCAAAAGAAGCACTCGCTAACTGGAGAAAAAAGAAATGGGAAATTGATTTCCAGTGGGAAATAACACCTTATATACAGGACAGGAGAACAGTAACTTCAGGAAATAGGAGAGTATTTAGAAACCTATTCCAAACAGCTGATGATGCATCCAGTGAGACTCTAAGCAACCTCACATTAGATACTCGTAATACTATAGTGGACTTTATATATCCGTAACAGTCGGGCCAATGCAATTCATAAAACCTTTCCAGATGACATGCATTAGATGGAGATAAAATAGACTAGAAAATGAAGAGCTTCTTTCATAAGTTATCATCTGTTGCTGACCTCTCGACGTAAAAGCAAATTCAGAGAGCTGCAATAAGCTTTCCTCAGTGGACCCAAGCAATTCTTATCTAGAGTCTGCAAATGCAAAAAGGGCAAGGAAGCAAGCAAAAATCACAAATTGAGTTAAAGAACAGTATAAGGAAATTATGCCGCTAAGGCGACCATGTAATAACATCAACCAAGTATTGCTACGAAGCAAGCTTTTTACTGCACCTTCAAGTGTTGCAAGAGGCGAGCATATGTTCTGCACTTGTACCTTAAATCAGCATGATCAGGCCTCTTCAGTTGTCCGCGCTGTTAAAGACCAAAGCAAAAAATGTACAAACATCAGCCAACCAATCATAGTCAAGCATGAAAGTATCACTGCATAGAAAAACACCTGAGAGAAGTAACTCTTATCACTTATCATGAAATCCACCAAACTAGAAAAATAGTTCCTGAGGAATTCCGATGCTCTTTTGACAAAATTGTTTCTCAACTTTTCAAGTTTTGCCCGCTTCTCCCGAACCTATTAACAGCCATATCAAGAATGAGAATTTATCTCAAAATCGTCAAACAAACTTCAGTTTTTATCAGGTGAATATCCTTTTGGAAAATCTCAACAGTTTTGGAGTCAAAATACCTTGAAGTATACTCTCGGGCAATTCATGACATTGGAATAAATTAACTCAAAAGAATTTATTTAAGAATTTTGTTCATGATCTATGGCAAAAAAAGGATTGCATAACTCAAAGAACAATTCAAACTCCACCTGAATCTGAAACACAATGCTATGTTGTATAAATGATAACAGTTTGAGATTAACAGTAACCAGAAAGGCAAGAGAATCAAAATACATACAGCTCTCATATTTGCATAACTACGATCCAAATGGGGAACTTCAAGGCCTCTTAAGGCATTTGCAAGCCACTCACAAGCTTCTATGTTTTGAAGCATGCGAGCCTCATCAAATGAACCCCCTGTAAGACATGATGCATACTGCATTTGAAAGGAAAATAACAAATCAATACAAAATTGTCACATGTGGTGACCTGAGTTGGGAAAGCTGTAATCAATATAATATACACAAAATCCTCAAGTAAAAGGCGATTTCACAATTCACAATCTTTAAAAAACTATGAGATTGACCTCAGATGGGATACGCAATCTTTCGAGAAGCTTATCAAGTTCTTCAATCAAAGATTTGTTGTTTACTGACTGCATCCCCAGCTTGTTATTTCGCGTTTCAATCTGCAGACCAGAAACATAGTATGTTAGCAGATTAGTGAAAAAGCACTTGACTCAAGTGATACTTGCAGAGTTGTCTCCTAAAATTATTATAAACCTAACTCAAATATTAAACAAATCATATATATGGATTATATTAGTTTTGGGTATGGGTATGTTCTTGGAACCAAGCATTAATGGCAAACTTCAGCAGCGAGTAACAATATATACAGTGTCGAGACATATTTTTTTCCAATCAAATCACTTTTGTTTCAAAACAACTGGAATGAAACATCAGCAGTAGATAATATGCATGATCAGGTGCACAACACACTCTTCCAAATCGGATTACAGTTTGCAGAGATCTCACCGACTCTATGTCCTCCCTCATGTGTCGTAGTTTCAAATTGAAAATGCCTAGCCATTCATCCATATCCTCCACACAGCTAGTGGCTGACTCAAGCCCCTGTAATACCTGCAGAAAAAGAAAATATACAACATAATTATTAATAATTAATTGAATCTTAACTCTTTGCTGTATCGCTATATCTGAAATATAAGAAAAGGCACAACCACACCAAGCCAGACAGAGGTACACAAAGGGAACCACTACTCAGCCTTGCAGTGTTCCAAAAGTTTTCAGCATTGGAAATTCAACAAAAAGATCAAGCCTCCAACAATCAATAGGAACTCATAACTAACCTCCTTTATTAAAGGCTGTATTGCTATATCTGAAATATAAGAAAAGGCACAACCACACCAGGCCAGACAGAGGTACACAAAGGGAACCACTACTCAGCCTTGCAGTGTTCCAAAAGTTTTCAGCATTGGAAATTCAACAAAAAGATCAAGCCTCCAACAATCAATAGGAACTCATAACTAACCTCCTTTATTAAAGGCTCATTTTCTAAAATTGAATGCACATTCGCTGCTTCTAAAGCTTGAAGCTCTCGCTTCAACCTCTCCGAAAATGCCTCGGCTTCACCAATCCCCATGACATAACTGCAAGTCAATGATTACCAATAACCTTAGCTCTCCGTCAAATAACTCGATAATTAGTGATAGAGCCTAATAATAACCTTCTCTACGAGTCTTGCCGAAATAACCTTAGCTATAAGTCTAACACAATAATGGAGAGAAAGTGTACAGAGATAGTAAGTATAAGAGAGCATAGTAATACAATCTACTGACTAAAGTAGCGAACCCCAATAAAGGATCTCAGTCCAAGACAGGTTAGTCTTCAGGTAGTCTGTTCTTTTACTCTACTGGTTCTTTCCATTTTCTTCTCTTACGATAGACAAAATTAAGTCAGCAATATTTGCTCAACTTCATTGTGTACTTTGGAAGGCAATAACATGTACAATTAAGACAGCCCTGTACAATTAAGACAGCCCTGATATGAAAGCCTGTGATGCTTTAAGTAGAGGACAGGAATTTTCTATAAAACAGGAGGATGATTTTTTTTTTTTT
>AYJT01068981.1:0-18535 GCA_001278415.1 Ocimum tenuiflorum
AAGTTGGTTGGAGAGTTGGAATTTGGAACATTCGGATATTTTCTGTTGTCCTTCACTAGAGTAGGGATACTTTGTCTGTAACGAAGCTTTTGTGGGGATTATGAATTATGATTTTTGCCCTTGGTGGCTGACATTCAATATCAAGATTTTCTTGTCGATTTGCAAACCGCGCCCTGCAAATTCCTTGTATTTACTAAATGCACCCGTGAACACTTGAACTGGCCAACTGCCAATGTTACAAGGATTTTGTTTCTATAATCATAGACAACTATATTTATGTCTTCTAAAAAAACTATATTTATATGTTTAGGTGAAAATTCAGGTATATTTTGCATTTCATCCATATTCTCAACAGTCAATATTATAATATAGGATTCATTTATTAGCTCATCGAATTTAGCTTCTTGATTTCATTTTTGTTTTCTATTTACAGATTGCAAGAGACGAGAGCTTTGAGTGGTTAAGGATCCTATGCACTGGAATCTGAGGCCCATAATCTAACCCTTAAAAATCAAATAAATAAATAAAATAATAGGAAAATGTAAAATGTTTGTGCGGTGTAGTTACCATAGCCTCGGGTTAGAAATAGAGTAGAGGATCTCAATCTGGCGATCGCGCGGTATACTGATAAAAATAACTTACTACATTAGCATTTGATATTTGACAAAATCGAATCTTACATTACAGTCTTCATATAACATACATGAAATTTCCAGGGAAGCAAATGAAAAATCAAATTTCAATCCCAGAGGCAGATAATGGAGTGCTGAGTTCTTCGAAAATAGTAGTACCAAATAAAATTGATAAACAGATGGTCCAGATAGGGGCATGAAATAAGACTGCACATCTTTAATTTGATTTTCAAAGCTAAATCATACCAGAATCCATTTTTTTCAACTGGACTAAGACTAGAAGCAGATAGAATAACAGAATTCAATAAACGTTACAATTTGAAAAATCGCTGGAATGGTTTCCTGGAGGCAGCTCTGCAATGTATCCAACAGCTCTCGAATCATAAAATAGTAAAACAAAAAGATAAAACTTGATTCTTGTTGCCTCCCAAAATCAGTCTTAGGGGCATATCCAGCCAAGGTTAACAATCTCCAACAAGATTCTTAAATATTCTGTCATGCGCAGTGCCTAGGCACCATGTTCATGTCTCCAACTTCTACAAACCAATATGCATTAACATTAGGTCACCGAAAAAAAAAAACAAATATGTATACAGTTTTAACAATCAAGCAGCTTTCTTTCTCATGACACGATAATAGAGGTCGGGGGAGGGGGGAGTAAAATGGCTAAAATATTATCCAGAATCCGGGAATCAATCAAACATGCAAAATATGGCAAAAACATGCAACTATGTCATAATAGGAATTACACAATTCGGAATCCAACTAGAGATGCAAAACCTTATATTTAACAGTACCTGAACCATGAACCAAGAAAGAGAGAAGGTACAAACAATGTTACGGAGCATAAAAATGTGATGCACAGCCAATAAAAGAACAGTAGTGTTTCATATAAGAAAAATGAAAAGAATATAACTGATCTGCAAAAGAGAGTATGTTCCTTTATTGACACAACTCCCAGTAAATTAAGAATTTTTTTCTAAAATGATGTCTCTAATCAGATTCGCAAAATCACATGAAATCACATCGGGAAAACCTAACTATCCAAAAACAAAAGAATGACAAAATGTATCAGCAAAGCAATAAAAAAGAGCACAGAACTGCTTGAAATACTCAGCTGTGTCAATATTCATAATGGAAAACGATGAAATTAAAGCAACCTGGATAATCACAAAGTGCCAAGAACACTGATGTGGGTTGTTTGCTTCACAAGAGTCTCTTTCTATCGGTTGGTTTCAGAATCTGAAACGAGCACATCAAACTCTCATCAACACTCATCATTGCTCCAGCATTGTCAAACTCACCACAATAGTTGGGTGCAGAAAATATGGTAACTAGCTGCCTGTCAGCAAAAAATTCATAGCCGTCCTCTACAACCTGCTCAAAGCAAGCACACCATCATCAGAGACCAGAATTACCATACAAGAAGTATTGAAAGAAAGAAAGAAAATAATAGTACCTGATGGGCACGACAAACAAGGTCCATATCATGTTGCATGAGAAATTCAGCCACCTTATCTTGACCAAATGTGTATGAGACTCCCCTGTCATTCATCCCCCAACCTTTAACTTCTCTACTCGGATCAGACCAAAGTAGATCACAGAGCAAACCAGAGTCAGGAATATCGGTTGGACGAGGTAAATTTCTTATTTGATCCAAGTTTGTTAGGTCAGGAGAAAGACCGCCATGCATGCAAAGTATCTTGTCATCTATAAGAGCCGCTACAGGAAGGCAGTTAAAACAATCAGTGAAAACTTTCCACAGCCTAACATTAAAACGGCGCTTGCATTCATCATAGAACCCATATATCCTGTTAATAGAAGCACATTCGTGATTTCCTCTCAAGAGAAAGAAGTTTTCAGGATATTTGATCTTGTAGGCGAGAAGAAGGCATATTGTCTCCAAACTCTGTTTGCCCCGGTCAACATAGTCCCCCAGGAACAGATAATTGGCCTCTGGAGGGAATCCCCCATATTCAAAAAGCCTCAAAAGATCTCCATATTGCCCGTGAATGTCACCTGGTATACCAAGAAAAAGAAAAGAAAAGAAAAATAAGTTACTTAATCCCAATTTTCTCCAGTGTAACAACAAAACTATGAGCACTTCCAAAAGCACAAATAAGGTTTCTGACTCGATAACAAAAAATCCGAGGTACTTTTCACATCTTGTAACAAATACTGATGAGTGGAATCCTATAAATCTTTCAGCCAAGGAATTCAATACCGATGTTAAATGGATCACTGCATAATCCAGAGAATAGAAGCAAGTGATGTGCCATGTTTTTCTCACTCTGGTGCTATAAGCATATCTACAAAGTTTCTTGAAGCTTACTATACAAATATGTGCATATTTCCTTGAAAATGATAAAGACAATTTTGGCAAAAGAAAAACCTTATTATCTGCTCTCACAGTTTTCCAGTTAAGCAACTGGTGGCACTGATTATTGAAATCATTACCTGTTAAATGTATCAAAAACTGTGTTAGAACCCGTGTGGTTATACCCAATTCCTATAAAAAACTCTAAAGGATGACATCTATGAGAATAAAAAGATCAAAGCCATTCAAGTTAGAGGAGCGGTTTTACACTATTAAGTGTTCAGCCAAAAAGATGTCCTGGAAAAGCAGTCACAGGGATACCAACCTCACTTCTTTTTCATTTTCTTTTCTTTTGGGATGAGGGTGGGGGTGGGCACCTTTGTTACTAGTGATATACATTAAAAACATCAAACTGCTTTCAACCCTATCAGTATATTCAGGATAAAGTGTCTAAGTGGCATAATAACACGTGAGACCTCGATTTTTTTTTTAATTTCTGGAAACCAATATCATGGACTTGTACAACTCAATGAAGATTGAACGCCTACTCAAGGGCCACTGTCCCACAGTTGCATTCATATCCATCAAAATTTATAAATTCGGCACAACATTATCAGCCATCTTCGGCTCATGAAGGGAAAGCTAAAGTGTCGCAATAGCATAAGATATTAAGATTAGAATGGCCTCAAATAGTTCCGCAATGAAACTACAGTACTACAGAACAAATAAATATACAAATATTTAGAGTAATGAAACATATAGGGAAATTAGTAATTTGACATCATACAGAACCTGTAGGTTTTTCTTAAGGGTTAATTGCAGGAACTACCACAACATTTACTCACTTCCACAATTTTCACATATAATTTCAAAAGTTGCAAATTGTAAAATACCCTTTCATTCTTTCGGCAACTTTAACAAGACCTAGATATCAGTTCAGTCATAAAATTTACAGCTAATTATATTCATTTGGTATACTACCACCACCAGTAACTCTAGATTTAATTCTGGCAGAGGCATTAGGAAACCACTGGAGAAAAACAAGGATCTCTTATGTCTGGTAATTGGTCACTAATTTTTCAAAAGGCATATTGCCTCACTGAAGAATTCTGCATAGTTCAGGGTCTTAATACTGCATAGGGAGTCTCAAGTATGACATGTTCAATAATAGGTTAGTTGAAATCCCCAAAAAGAAATTACCATCGAGACTTTTAAGCTACAGCAAGAACAGGTTCGTTAGCTAAGCAAGAGCAAACTCATAATGCAATGCCAGAAGAGCATCGCTTCAGTTTCTTTAGATCCTCTTGGAGGGAGATGTAACACAGACACGTAGTACTTATCCTCGTCGGCTGACATGAGCTTTTAACCTAGAATTAACTGATCAAAATTCAAACTCGAAATTTATTAACAGCTGCGTTCTACATCCACTGCGACACAGGAAGGAGACTTTCGTGGTAACATATGAAACGTTCTCCTGTGCAGTTGATGGAACACATGTACTGTTCTCACCTTGCTAAGAAAAGTCAACACAGTACGACACTTTGATATACCATCGGCAATATAACAAGTCAACCAACAGAAAGGCGAAACATTCCGGAAACTAGGGTAACCATGCTACAGACGAACAAAAAAAGCAAAAATTAGTCCAGAAGATGAAAAGAGAAGAAAAGACACATACCACATATCTTAATAGGCGCTTCAAGCTCGAGGAGATTGGGCTGGGAGAGAAATATTTCACGCGACGCCGCGCAGAGGGCACGGATCTCGTTCTCGGATAGCTGAACCTGGCGCACAGTCCTAGCGTTCCGGAACTCCAACAGGCGATTGATGATGTCATCCAGCACGCCAGCCTCTATACCCTGCCCAATCCCCGCCATTTTATCCCCCTCCTCGATTCCACAAGTTCCCACACAAAATAAAATAAAGAAACCCTAGTTTCACAGCACTAAAATTACCAAAAAAATAGGGAAAAGACGAATCCCGAATCCTTCTCGGGTCGCCGTCGTAGGCAATAGATAAGCAATAAATGGGTTGGGCAATTGTAGCAAAATATAGATTCTTGAGCTTGTCGAAAACAAGAGGCGTTAGGTATTGAGGACTCCAACTCCGATGCGGCGGAGAGGACTAAAAGCTCATGCAAGGAGAAGCATGGTAAAGAAGGTTTGCATTTGGTATTTTTTTATTTAAAAGAAAATGTACAGAGGGGAATCTTCGGAATCGTCAAATCTGCTGGCCTTTGAGTGCGGCAGCTTATGCTGCTTTGTCTGAATAATTTTGGACTGGGCCACCTCTTCTTCTTCAGTCTATTATCCGTCTTCTCTCTTTTATTGGCCGTTGGCGCTGCTCGGAGAGATTGGATGAATTCAAAATTTAGGGTTACAATGGATATTCAACTCTTTCTATATCTCTAATTGGCTTTAAATTTATTTATGACGCTCCACTTCGGCTGGCTATACTCATAAATAGAAAAACGAATAAGGCCGTCTCAAACTCATTCCATCTCAGACAGATTTGCCGTCGAGAACGTCCAACGCATCATTATTTCCGGAGGCATTTTGCGTTTCAGAGTTGAACAAACCAAGATTTGCGCTGCTTTTTTGTAGCAGCCTTCATTTTGGGTTTGGGGGAAAAAACAAGAATGTGTTATTCTTTGTTTAGGATTGAGCTTGGAGTAATGAGTTGAAATGAATTATTTAATACATCAAGTGAAAATATGGTGTTTTTTTTTGGAAACTATGCATTCTTCGTAAAAGGTTAAGTTCAATTCAACATTTTAATTTAAAATCAAGGCTCTCGACCCCAAAAAAACATTATCAAATTCCCAGATCATTGAAGAAAATGATCAAAATTCAAAATGATAGAAAAACAAGATCAAGATTAGCTTTTTATCGAAAATAAACGAAAGCTCTCCGAATTAACGTTATAAAATTTAAAGTTAAAATTGAAGAAGATCAAATTTGAGGAGAATAATTAAAGAAACAACAGAAATAGAATTCACAAAATTGCATCTTTAATCCGAATCAAACTAAATATGAAATTTGTATTTATCGGTATATGTAAATGAATGTGATACGCTTCTAAGAAAAATGTGATATTAAACCTATCTACTACAAGTATCACTTAAACGTTTGAATTCAAATATCTGCCCAGTCAAAAAAATTTTGCCTTGCTTCTTTAGTCAAACAAAATATTTTTGACTTGATTGATTCCATTGAAATAATGTTAGACTTGGACATATTGATTTAAGCGTTTGCAGGTTTTAATGTAACATTTTTTAACTGAAAATTTCAATGCTGGTGAGTGGTGCTCACTCTAACCACAAATATATAGTGAAGTTCACAGAAACACATGCGCCTCATGCAGAAGATACTCTTGCATGAATCTTGAATGTTTAAAGTTTGAAATATAATAAAAGTTTTTTTAGCGAAAAAAAGAATAGAAAGGATTGTGGTCGAATCAATCGCCAAAAATAGGAATTGATAAAGTATATATATATATATATATATATATGTGAGGTATTGACCTTTGGTTGATGGTAATTAATTGTTGTGGAATTGGTCATCTAAATCAAGAGTCACTCTCTGCATAAAGACGTTCAGGCAACCAACCTAACACAATTTAGGCATTAAATCTCCACATCCAATTCAATACAATCCCTATTTCTATATTATTTTGTTACCAATTACATTCTTTTTATGAAGACGCGTGAATTTACATCCCTACAAATTAATGACAAGGACTTTCTTCAAAATTCTAAAGGTAAAGTATCAAGTCTATGAAGGATATTACGACGGAATTTATTGTAATATTGTACCTTAATTAGAAAAATTATTATGATGAAGGAACGAACGATGATAAGTAAACCAAAACTCTCCACAAATATTATTTCGAAAATCCAACTTGAGGCAAATTCAAATTTACCCTAACTAATTGTACCTTGCACACTGATGTCATGGTGACCTATATATGTAGCATTCTACTTGGCTTCAAATATGATTTACAACGTCAGAGAAAAAATTTCAAATGTAAACCCTAGTTATGTAAGTAATAATAATAATAATAATAATAATAATAGATGAGATATTCCACTATCAGAAAATTTTTTTCATTAAACATACATTTCATAAATATTTACTTCCTCATAGGAACAAATAATTGATGTCATAAAGATTACTTCAAAAGTTTAGATGACCATGATTCTACCATTTTATGTCAAACTATTGATTATTGTCGTACTTTTCATTTAAAATATCGAAAGTCCGTATTTAAATGATAATATACGAGTGAAAATATAAACTACTTAAATTTCATGCACATGCAAATTTATAATTTAATTCAACCTAAAAAAATACTAACACATAGTTGAGATGTAATACATTCTGTAATAGAATGTATTGGGATATTGGTCGGGATTAATAAATTGCAATTCAAATGTTTTTAAATATTAACTGCGATGACAAAACCATAATTAACATGTAATAAGCTTAACAAGATTATATAAACATTAATATGAATAATTTTTATGTTATTTTAAATTAAAGATAATGAACAAAACATTAATTATATGATATACTTTGTATATTTTACGCATATTATTTAAACAAAAATAATGATGATACATGCTAGTTGAAGATAATGAAAAGAAGTCTAATACAATATATTATTTTTGTATAATTTAAACTAAAAATGAGAAATGGAACAACCATCCAAAGATTGAGTTAATCAACTCAATATAATTTTTTTTATTAAAATAACACGTCGTCTTGGAGTTTAGGAAATATATATGCATATATAATGCCGTCTTGTCGTCTAAAAAAAACCGAAGACTGTTCTTAGATCAATAAAAAATAAAAACCGTTTTGTACGCTTATAAAGAGAGGAAAATTGTGTTGCAGGAGTAGAACTAAATTAGCTGCACGAGTTCACGACTATTGACCAACGAACAAATCCTAAATTTAATGTCAATTTGCCGAATAATGTTATGAAGATCTGATCAAGATTTTTGGAAAGTAGGACAAAAATGCACATATTATGCGATTTCATCGGAGATTCTTCCATTCAGCAGCCCACACCCTTTGTATCCGGGTGGACAAGAGGTATTAGCATCAATGCTTGTCGCATGTTCTCTTACTCTCTACCGATTTATCTTTATTCACTTCTGTTTGAACTGTAATCGCTCGTAATACTCTCTGTTTTTTTCTTTTCCAAAGATGTGTTGTTTTGTTCCGTTATCCATATCTATATTGCAATTTTGTTTTATAGAAATTGGGCATTGTATTTGACTCCTGATCTTCTCTAAACCTGGTAAGAAAAACCTGATTTTATTTGCTTTTCTTTTTGTTTGTTAATAATTAAAACTTTTTCTTTGTTTATGTATGGTTGATGGTATTGATAATATTAGTTGAGAGTCTCAGATCAGTTGTGTGATAATGATTTGTATGAATCAGTTCTGTGATTATCAGCTGACATGAGAAACTGGAGCACCTTTTTGAATCACTTACTTGCTGATGAAACTGTTTTGAGCCTTTTTGTATCAGTTATTTGTTGATGAAATTGTTTCGTGATAAATGGAGCACTCTTCTAAATCATGTGCGTGATAAAAAATATTGTTTTTTGAATAGATGGAGCACTTCTTTAAATCTGTTATTTAATGATGAAACTGCATTGTGAGCAATATTCTGAATCACTTGATTGATGAAGAATTTGTTTTCTGTTTTTTGTTTTCGGAAAGACTGGAACACTACTTTAAGTCAGTTGCTTGATGATTAAACGAGTTACGTGATAAGCTGGACCCACTTGTCCGAATCAGTTATCGATGACTATGTTTCCTCGTGCTTGTCTCGATGAATTATATGATGGATTTATTCCTCATAAATTATTGTATTTTTCTTAGCTTCATGCGTTATATATTTGATTAGGCTGATCTCTCAACTCATTCTTCGTTTCTGCAGCTTCAGATCTGTCTGCAATTCAAGAATTGTGACATTAGATAGAATTCTGGGGGCACTCCAGCAATTCACTTCTCAACGTTTTGAGGGTGAAGGAAAGGGGCTGGGGTAAGAATTTTGCATATAGTTAAGAGCTGTTGTTGAAGCCATGCAATCTTTTCGATTTATGCTTCTCTCATATGTGTTTGGATTCTTTTCTCATATTCCTTCTCCCACGAGCCATTGATTAGTTAGCCAAAAGGGTAAACTATTTGTAAATGAGAATGCAATATCTGCGCGCCTAGTCAAGAATATTGCTCTTGTGCTCTTTACTCCTGATCTGTAAGCTTTCATAGCACTGAAAGCATTATTGGTTGATAGTTGTTTCTTCGATGGATTCTCATTTGCAGATGGGACAGGAAAACTTCAACTCAACTGAATCTTTGCAAGTAACGACAGATGCAGGGGGAGCCATTGGTCAAGAAATGACCAATCTCCCTTTAAACCGCAAGTTCTCATGCAGCAGCACTTGTCCCTTCTCGGAGCAAGACTACAGCATCTCAGATTCAGAGCAACGGTCAAAGGCAGTCATTAAACTTTGTGGTCTGATAGTATGTTGCACTATAGTCATGATACTTGAGATTGTTGGAGGTCTGAAAGCCAACAGCCTAGCTATCCTTTCTGACGCCGCTCACTTGTTATCTGATATTGCTGGATTCGCCATTTCTCTTTTCACTGTTTGGCTCTCTGGCTGCAAGGCCACAAGGGACCATTCCTTTGGTTTCAACAGATTGGAAGTTATCGGAGCACTTCTATCTGTGCAGCTGATATGGCTCATGTCTCTGCTTTTGATATATGAAGCGATCAAACGGCTTATTACAAAGCAGAATGAAGTGAATGGCAAACTCATGTTTGGAATTGCTGCATTTGGTTTTGTTGTTAATCTCATATTGGTTCTGTGGCTTGGTCATGACCATCATCACCTTGGCCATTCTCACCATCACTGTGAGGATGAAGTCCATGTCCATGAAACGGAAGAATCACAAACAGGAGCTGGCCATTCTCACCATAACTGCATACATGACGGCCATATCCATCAACCTTCGGAATCAAGGACAGGAGATGAAGAAAGTGTGAATCTTGTTTCAACTCCTCAAGGGGGCAGACGAATGTTGAACTTAAACATTCGAGGGGCATACTTGCATATTCTTTGTGACTGCATACAATCTGTTGCTGCAATGGTTGCTGGAGTTTTTATATGGATACAACCACGTTGGCTAGTGGCTGATCTGATTTGTACGCTGTTGTTCACCACTTTTTCTCTAAGTACAACTCTCTCCATTTTGAAGGATATCTTCGGTGTATTAATGGAGCGGGCACCAGGGGACATTAATACAGCTCATCTTGAAAATGGACTCAAACATGTTGATGGAGTTCGCGAAGTTCATGATCTTCATATCTGGTCAATCGCACCAGGGAAAAGTGTATTATCTTGCCATGTTGTGATTGAAGCTATGGTCAGTCCTCATGAAATATTGCATGAGATCAAGTCATGCTGTGAAAAAACATTCAGAATTGATCATGTAACCATACAGATTGAACAAGGATTTTGATATTATTATTTCATCCTCGCTAATTCTATGCATTCTCTGCTATATACCTTTTGATGTAGAATACACTGGTTGAAACAGATCCACAATCTTGAGCACTGAACATCTCATCTAGCTTGCAACAGATGATATTAAAATTTTTCCTAGCAACTTTTAATCAAGTTTGATGAAAGATCTATGATAGCATTGTTGGCTCAGGTCTTTGATAACTGTGAGGATACATCATCAGCATTACTCATGGAATCATCCATGTTACGTGGTTGTGTAGTAAAGATAGTGGGATTGGCTGTTACATAATATTATTACACAAGATTTGGACATAATCCAAATGGTTTAATACCTTATTTTTTAAGCAAGTCATCGGTTTTTTAAACTTCGTCCGCACCAACATGCCAACTCAAAGGGGTACAAAAACTTGGCTTTCAAATCTATGAGGTAACGAGGGAACATAACCACAGTGGCTTTAACAAAATATAAATCAGCAGTAACTCAACATTTTGATTAACGCAAAAACTAAAACAATTTCAGGCTCACATTTTCACTGTCACATTGAAGTAATATTCTACAAGAAGTCTCGAAATGAAAGGAATGTGAAAGAGTAAAACAGTTTGGGGGTGCAATCTCATATCAACACCATCACTGAAGATTTCAAGTAGAACAGCAGCCTCTCTTGACATTAGCAGATGAATCACCGACATTAATAGTTGTTCCCTGACCAGGAACTGCAGTCGTAGCAGCAGCTTCCTGTGCTGCCAAAGCCTTCTTGCTAATGATGTGGTATATCTCTGTCAAAATAGTCTGAAACGCCTTTTCAATGTTAAGTGCCTCGAGTGCTGATGTCTCTAAAAAGGAGAGTCCTTCCTTCTCTGCCAAAGACTGACCATCTTGCTCTGAAACGGCCCTCAGATGGTTGAGATCGGATTTGTTTCCAGTCATCATGATGACTATGTTGGAATCAGCGTGGTCCCTCAACTCACGCAGCCATCTTTGGACGTTGTCAAATGTTTGCCTCTTGGTTATGTCGTAAACAAGGAGTGCACCGACAGCTCCTCTGTAGTAAGCACTTGTAATCGCACGATACCTTTCCTGGCCTGCAGTGTCCCAAATTTGGGCCTTCACTGTTTTCCCTTCTATCTGCATCATAAAACATAGATGGATCAGCTCCATGTAACAACACTTTTTTGCATTCACAGCAACATCAAAGGAATATACCTCATAATCATAAATCGTCTCAAGAAACTTCATATCATGAAAAATCGTTTAAGTAGCTCAATCTTGAGACTATAATCTAAGGCTAGTTGTAACAGTAAACTATGAATCGTGGCAGCTCGAAAGATAAAGGTCACCCTAACTCTTTAAAGAACGTCTATATCACATTCAATCACAAAAGTAGACATGTAAAAGCAGTATTTCAACATCAGAATCCAATCATGAGACATTCAAAACTAACGACTATATTCGAACATCATTGCTCTGAACTGAGTCTTCAAACAGCAAACAGCTCAAGCACAGACAAAGTCAGAACACAACATTGACCATATATAAACAATTCAATCAATAACATTCAGAAACTCACTCCACATCTGTAGAAGTAATTGCACAATTAGTAATCGTTACTAGAAATAACAAGATTGATGATTCACCTGAAGAGTTCTTGTGGCAAATTCAACTCCGATCGTCGATTTCGACTCCAAACAGAACTCATTTCTTGTGAAACGGGAAAGAATGTTGGATTTCCCAACTCCCGAGTCACCGATCAACACGATCTTGAACAGGTAATCGTACTCGTGATCCACTCTGCTCGCCATCACCTTTGCTCACTCGCGCTTCCGTATTTAACTCTTTCTTATTATTTTCCTCTCTACTCCCTCACATACCTAAGCGCAGGAAAAAAAAACAGAATGAATAAAAAGAAGCAGATCTATCGATCGCAGTATTCAAAAGAAATCTTCTAAAAACGGAAAAGAATCAGATAACTTAACGCCGAATCGTAAGAAAAAAATGGTTCCTTGATGACTTACCGCGAAGGAGAGATCTCGAGTGGAGCGCAGAGACTGAAAGAGAAAAGAAACGGACAAAACTGGGAAGGGCAAAAAACGGAGAAAACCTAGGGAGAAAAAGTATATGCGAAAGAAGGGAGTTTTGAGAAGGGTTCGTGTATGAACGGGGCGACTAATTCACCATTTGTGTTGTAAATTTTTATATATGCTGATTCAAAAAAACAATTTGGGGTTTTGGAGATTCTTGGTATTAATTAATTAAAAGAGATGATTGATGTGATTGTGGGAATCAATGGGCGTTGTTGTTGGTCGAGGAAATTGACGAAAAATAGTGCGTCGAAATGAGTTGGCTTGGCTGGGCTAGAGAGAGAGAGTGGTGCCAGGTGGGGATGATTGGAATGTTAGTGACCTTCCATTAATGGGATAATCCCCACTCCTCACCACTGACATTTAATTCATATTATTTGGGGGTTGAATTCTTCCATATGATTACAAACACTGCATTTGTCATGGGCCAAGTGTTGACTTTCCTACCCAAATCGAGTCGAGCAGGATTAAATTATCGTTTTCCAACTTGAAAACATATTTTTTAAGCCTGAATTAGACTCTTCAAGCTCGAGCTCAAATTTTTTTATTTTATTTTATTTTTTATTAAAAAAAATTAGCTATCTATATAATATGAGTATATATGTGATTTAGCAATTGGTTTAGTGATAAATATATAAATTACATTAAGCTAACTAAGACTCGCAAAACTTATCGAGTCGAGCACTGTGAAACTCGACTAAACGTACACTGAACAATCCCTTCATATTTTGAATTTTTTCAAGTCAATTCAAAATAATATACAAACTAGCTCGATTCCCCCTACACTCATTGGTGATATGATAATGTGGAAAATACGTCAAATATGGACGGACTACCTTTGCAATAGGTATGGAGTTAGCTGCGTTATTGTTTGGATTTTGTTGTTTAAGGAATCACTTCACCTTTGATATAAATATTGGACCGACCATTTTTTTGGAACGAGTAAGAATTGGTAGTGGAGAGTATTAACTAGATAAATTTAATGATTGTTATAATCTCGCTTCATTGTATCTTTTACTTCTGATTTTTTTATTATATAATGGAAGAACATCGCCACACTTGTGTTATTGATAATCATTATACTATATATTGCTTAGAAGTTACACACTGAGATAATAGAAGAGTTTACTAATGATTTTTATGAGAGATATTGGAAAGCAATTAAGCTAGTTGTCAATTGCTAGCCATGTCTATTTCGCTAGTCTAATTTTCGATAAAAATGATAACAAATTAAGATTTTATAAGAGGACACGAAATAAAGAATCGAACTACGAGAGCTTATGCAGTTTAAAATATAAAATATTTGGGACATAAAACAACTTAAAGAAAAAGAGGGGGTGACAAGTTAGTCTAAAATTTTTGAAGCTCCCAAATATCACCCAACTCAAAAAGTAAAAAATATCTTCAAGGAAAAAAAAAATCATAAATGTCTGTTACCTGGTGTATGGATTGCTTTGGCTTCACTCCACGATAATAAAAAGATCTAGCAAAAAAATTGACAAATTGTGGGCGTGCCGGAGTGGTTATCGGGCATGACTAGAAATCATGTGGGCTCTGCCCGCGCAGGTTCGAATCCTGCCGCTCACGTGTTTTGGGTTTATTCGTTATATTTATTGATTAATTATTATAGTCATTGCTTTTATTTTAAGGAAACACTATCACAATGTTTTGGTTAATTTATTTTATTTATTATTAATTATAGCCATTGCTTTTATTTTAACACACTATCACAACTTTTATTCCATTGAATCACATGTTTAAATTCATTTTTTTTTTCTAGGGAATGATCTTTCTTTTTAGGCGAGTGAATCATATTCATAATTTCAATTCCTTTCGGTGGAGCAGTCTTCCTTTTCAGGGAATATCTTATTAAATATCAAAAATGGTTTTCAATGAAATCGAATCAGAAGTCGGGCACGATAAATTTGAATAGTTTGTGGAACAAAATATTTCCACACAATACTTTTTACTTTTTATTTCGATTACACAGAAATTTAGTCTTGAAATGGGAAAAGGGCAAAACACAAGGGAAATTTGCATCACGAAAGTGAGAAACACCATCCGTAGTGTATGATTTGATAAGATGAATATGTTGTGCGAAGGTGAAATGAGGAACTGAACTGAATTATTTTGGTCCACACACAACCATCAAATGATCATTGATTAGATTGATAAATTATGGCAACGTGATTTCTCTTATGGGTGTAATTACTGGCAAGAGCTTTCGCTTAAAATCATTCGGAAGTCACATAAAGAAGTGTTAGATGTTAAATATGGATTAATTTGATCTATTGAGCTGGATAAAAATTTAGCACCATAAATTATACTGGCAATATAAGATATATTAATTTTATTCCATATAAATAGGGTGAACACCATATTATTTCATATATAAACTGGGTGGGGGACCAAATAAACAGGTATGTGGTCGATTGTGTGAATGTGTTCTTTCATTTGGAATTTTTATTTGAGTTTGTGTATAATATTATTATGAAAACAAGCAAAAAATGAAGCATGCATGTCTCCAAATATATACATAAAACCAGCAATGAGACACAAGTCTTGGTCCACATTATAATTACAACTTTTATCCTGGAAAGTAAACAAGAGTTATGGTTATTGGCCAATGTATTATTGATGATGAAAATAATAGTTGAATCCTAATGATTGAGCATGATCTATTGCTATTTGTATATACTAATTTCAAGTTATACCAATCACCCTCCCATTTTGGAAATTCATTTAATGTAGACCTCTTTCTCTCTCCCCAAGCTAGAGCTAGAGCTAGAGCTAGTGCTAGTGCTAGTGCTGTGCTCGTTTGCTCTTCATCACGTCTAAATTATATGCACAAGTCAACAACTTCTAGCATGCCATTTTGAGCAATCATATACTTATAATTAATAACGCCAAATATATTCATTCACCATCGCAATTCATGATAACATAAATCTATAAATAATTAAAGGAAATACGTTTCGTTTTTCTGCCCAAAAATAAATATTCAGTGTTTATGGAAAGTAGGAAATATTATGATAAATATTTATTAATTTTATTATTTAACATTATTATATTACATTTATGAATATGTATTATATACTCCTTATTTATCATAACCTCCTACCTATAAATATCAACCATATTTCATCAATGACAAACAACAGCAAAATTTATAAAATAAATTTCAAAGATGAATGGAGTGGAGATATGGCCATCAGAGAACCACAAAATTGAGATTTGTTCATCAAAAAGTAGATATTCATCCAATTAATTTTTATTATTTTAGTTTGTTGTAAGATTTTTTTATTTCGCTTTTAGTGTGTAATGTTTTGGTTGGATGTGTTTTCTATTTCCAAAATACCCTCAAAAGTTGTACTTAGAACAATGTTTTTATTTTTGTTTTAGTTCTTTTTATTATATTTGTAGAATATGTTTTTTTTAGCTAGGGGATATTGTATTTTCTATTATTAGAGAGAATCACAAATATGTTTGTCAGCATAAATCTTGAAGAATATTTTCTTTCTTATTTAAGAAAAATATCATGGTTTGTTTTGTTTATAGATATGTTGATGGCTCTATTCAACTTATTTCATTTATTTAGATTACTTATTCAATAGATTTTGTTTATTCATCTTATTCATGTTTTCTTGTCCAATGTGTTGAAACATTAAATCTTTATGTGATAAGAAATAGTAAATCTAAATAGCTTTTATGTAAAATAGTGAACAAATTATAAATCACTAAAAATTAAAATCTAAATAAGTTATTTAATTTATTAAGAAATCATAAATTAAGTAAAATACTTTAATTTATTTTTCTGATAGGAAGAGTGGGATTCCGTAGGGATAAGAACAAGAACAAATGAAAAGATTACTTACATTTAACCATTGTTTCATCTATTTAAATATTTCAATATTTGTTGTATTTCTAAGGCACTGAATGCAATTTTGATACAACAAACAAACGCAAATTAATATTTAATTCAAATTTATGTATAATGACGCACACTTACGTAATTATATGAAAAAATAATTCGTAAACACCATACAACGCGTACGTGATAAACTAGTAATTATGTTTAAAGGAAATCTATGTTAATGATTCCTGTTAGACAAAAACTTTTATTAGATAATCTAACAAGTCAATGGATCTAAAAACCTCAATATTCAATTAGACATATATTTACGTTAAAAAATAAGAATTGATGGCATATGTACTAATGTGCCATCAAAATTAACTCAATTTTAAATAATCACGAATTTTTCATTTTAAATCACATTAAATTTAAAGCACTTTTATATGCATGAAAAATATCGTTTCTTATTTCATATATAAAATTGACGTTTTAATATCTAAATTTAATTTGATGTATTATATGTGCAAATTAAATTAAAAATGAGAAAATTGTGATCTTTTGAAAATTTGAAGTAATTTTAGTGAGAGTTTAGTCTCCCATTTGTGTAGGGCAAGCAGGTATAATCTCTAGCTTGCTTTTCAGCTGGATTAAAGCAACTAAGTATTTGCAGATTTTTGTAATTACGTGCAGATTAGATAAGTGTGGAGAAGAAAAACAAAAAAAAGAAGAGATGAAAAGATAGGTTTGAAGATGGAGCCACGGAAGAGTTTAATAATTTGTCCGAAAAATAAATAGGTGCAAAGGCATTATAAAAGAGATGGGTAATTATTAATTTAGCACCCACCAAAACCAGAAAGATAAAAACAAATTTGAACGGTTGAGCAATTAATCGGGGGTCAACCATACATGTAGGTCACTCACCTCCCAAACTAACTCTAACCACACCCATTGCCACCAATTTCAACCCAACCATATTGGATTATTATTATTATTATTTAGTTGCATTAATCTCTTTATTAATATTAATTCTCCATAACAGTTTTTAGATAACATAATCTCAATTAATCAACAACTTTTTAAGCAACGGAGCTAATCTATAGCCACTATTTGTAAAATTACACATAAAAATAATAATAAACAAAATTAGATTAACTATGTGCGGAAAAAGGCGGACTCAATCTAAAAATTTATGATCGGAATAACTCGGTCCACTTTTAATATGAATAATTCTCGAGGAACTTCAATAAATCATGATTCCTTAATATTTTGGTTTTTTTAGGGATGATTCCTTAATATTTGAAATGCGCATTTTACTAATCATGTTCAAACTTTCTGATTAGTGGGCTTCAGTTTGAGTTGAGAATTTATTATTTAATGGTACAAAACAAATTATTGGGAATATACTCCCCAATTATACCCCCAAAGTCCGACCTGCTTCACTTTCATTTAATAGGACACCGTGTGTATAAGTGTATTAGTATGTACCAAAACTATTTTAACCTAAAAATAGAATGACACCTTTAGTTAAGCAGCATTATCTAGATGCATAAATATAATTAAAAAAATAGCTAAACTAACGTTTTGAATTTAAGATTGAGCGCCCAACAAATGGCAGTTGGCTGGGTTAGACCAAACACATACATGTCCAACCACTAAACCCAACAACAGAACAAAACCCACCCTATATATTTATATGCTTTTGCAGTTTCACCAATATATTACATACAACGTTGTTCCCACTTCGTCTTCATCAATTCTTTCTTCTACTTATAATCCCTTTCCCACCAATCACTTCAACACATTAACATGGGTTTCGATTTCCAAGAGAGGAAAACATTTCTGTACGCTGATTTATTCAAGCACGGGAGCCCCACTTCTAACAACTCGTCCTCTTGTAACTCGTCTTCTTCCGGTTTCACCACGCCTTTCGGCTCCGATTTGGGATCGTCGGAGAGCGACGACGGAGATTTCGCGGCTGAGTTGAGCCGTCAAATGGCCGAGTGCATGCTTCACGAAGAAGAAGAGAAGGAGGAAGAAAGAAACTCGGTCACTGAGTTCAACTCGAACGATCCGATCCGCCATTACGCGAACCGGACTCCAAGCATTAAG
>AYJT01069005.1:0-10393 GCA_001278415.1 Ocimum tenuiflorum
TTTCACATAAACAACCACACGCAGTGACGCGCACTGACCTATAAATACACGTAGCTGTACGTATATGTTCTTCTCCGTCGTCATGCTGCAGCGGGGAATGCTCTGATATAGCTGTAGGGCAAGAATATGCAATCATTGCTCTGAGCTGAGGTAGCCTGTGGCATCAGAAGCAAAGCCATTGGAGCTGAGGGAGGATCTCAGGGAACTAATTTTCAAGCCCCAAGTTGCAATTTGTTCGCGGTGAACAGCAATTGAGGTACTATCCTCGCGTTCCTAACTTTGGGAACCCTAGAATTTAGAGCTCTGCCCGAGTTTGGCATGACATTGGGTTTTTTGTGCTAGCTGGTGGTTGGATTCTGGGTTTGAATTATGGGGAAATGACGGGGAATCGTTGGCTACGTGTTTGTTGTCGCGCATTTTGGTTGAATTGCCGTATGGGTTTCGAGTTTGCTGGTAAATGCTGCATGTAAAATTATCCAATGTCGGGAGCATGATTGAATGAGTTCTTGATGTTTCTGAATGCTGAACGAGTTGATTTCTATGTTTCGAGTGTGCGGGTCCCAGCCTGAAGCTTTTAGTTGATCATTTAGGATAATTTGCTTACTTATGGGTCTCTCCCACTTCCTATTTTTTCCATGGTGTTGGATGTGTCTGCTGAGCTTGGCATTGTTCTTGATTCTTCAGCATACTTAGACAGAAGTCATCTGACGAACCATATAGGCTGCTATGGTAATAGAAATGACTTTGTCTGCATGTAGCATATTGATAATGCGAATGCATTTGCATGCAGTGCTCTCAGTCTTTTTTATTTTGGCTGCCGTATGTTGCTATATTGTAGAAATGTTTGGCCATTGTTTACCAGCGTTGGATAGTGAGAAACCCTGCTTGGATTGAACCACTAGAACAGTTCCTGCAACAGCAAAATCTTCACTCGAAGTTAACCCTGTTGAGGTTTTCTCCATCTCTATTTAACACATTTGCGGAGATGAAATAGGTCTTGCATGTGGGTATGTTTTCTTGCATGTGGGTATGTTTTCTTCATCTCCATGTAACATGTTTTCTTGCATGTGGGTCTGTAACACGTTGCACGGTGTAATCAGATAAGTTCGCTTGATTTGGATCTGTGTAAGTTGCTTTTTTTCCCTCTCACTGTGCACCATCTTTGACCACTGTGAGATTTGATTAATCTAACTTCTTAGCTTGTTATTGTTATTTTTTTTATGATAGGAAACTTGAATGCGGAATAAGAGTTTGTACTTGTTCAGTTTTGATTTGGCATTGATAAAAAGTGATGTATTGATCACACATTTGCAATTTGAATTCAACCATTATTCCCATCATCTCCACTGTTTCCTTACTGCAACCAAGCTTCTTGGACCAAGTGACTCAATGCTACTTTTGTAGCAATTATGTGACTCTATGTGTTATCACTTTGATATATTGAACTGAGAACTGTCCCATCCACCTCAATGGAGGATTAAAAGAACAAGAAACTCCCTTTACTACATCCTATGTTTTTGGAAAAAGCTCTAGTTATTTATCCTACATCCAGTTTCCCTTCAATAAATGTCAAGCTGATTTTATTGTTCCTTAGGAGTTTGCTGTTAGTTTTGTGATAATGGAGGCAGCTATACATAGCTGTTGAAGTGGGTAATGCATGGATGTGGCTCAACTTCTGGTTTCTTAGTCAATGCCGAAGTTGATTCTATGGGAGGAGTTGCAGATGGCGGAGTTGGTATTGCTTGCAAAGCTTCTCCCGGACGAGCAACAATTGATAGGATTCAAGGAGAGCTAAGGTAATGCAGTTGTGATGCTTAGCTTTTACATCAGGCAACTGCACAAAAGTCTTAACAATTCTTTTGATTGCTGTGATTAATATTCTTGTGACCACAGGCGAGAGTGTAATGTTCGTGATAGAACAAAAAGAGAATTGGAATTCCTTGAAAAAGTATGGAGCTGTAACTAAATCTCTTTTTCTCATCTATATTGAACATATCCGGTGCTTGATTCCTTCTTTTTGGCAGGGTGGAAACCCCTTAGATTTATCAAAGCCTGGAGATGCTGCTTCAGTTAGTGTCCAGTCAACGTCATTCAATAATCAACATCAGGATCTCCTAGCTATCAGGTAAGATGGATTATATTTCTTATATTTAACAAAATTTGTGAAATTTTTATGCTTATTTTTTGATCTGGAATTACAGTGAAGCAAAGGGCAGCTTTGCAATTACTGCATCACCCCATGGAGACTCTGTGGAGAGTAGTGGGAGACTTGGGGCGAATCCTTGTGAACCTAATACCGCCGATAATCTCATGCTACATGATGGTGAACATGAGTTTTCTGGAGGTGATAGGAGTTCATTACATCCTAGTCGGAATAACATTGTCCCATCTGAAAAGTTATCCCAGATGGATGGAAGTCATGGAACTCAGGAACATGGGGACTCAACTGCTATTAGTGTACCCAGAAAAGCTTATAAGAGAAGGAATAGGTCCCGTCCAAATCGTGATGGGATTGGGTTGAATTCAACTGATGTAAATAAAACTCATGGTAGTCATGGCTATTCTCTATCTTCTTGCCATGGCAAGGACGTATCAGATGCAGAAAATCAGATTATTAGTGATTCGAAGCCTATATGTCCTAAAGGTGGTGGCAATACCGGACTGACGGACACAAGGCAGGTTATGGAGTTAGATGGTAGAAAGGTTGTAGAATCATCTGAGAACCTGCTAGAACATGTTCTAGTGAAGGCTACATCAGATGCTGTTGCTTCTGAAACCCCTCTGAATGATCAATGTAATCAACAATCATGGTCAGGTGCTCTGGAAACTCCAATTAAAATGATTTCTGATGCATCTGAGACCATACAGACAATGGAAGTGACAAGTTCTGCAGTTATTGAACGTCAGCTAATTGGATC
Source organism: Ocimum tenuiflorum (assembly GCA_001278415.1). Classification (NCBI taxonomy): domain Eukaryota; kingdom Viridiplantae; phylum Streptophyta; class Magnoliopsida; order Lamiales; family Lamiaceae; genus Ocimum; species Ocimum tenuiflorum. The sequence continues at coordinate 2,919 of AYJT01069005.1, forward strand.
TGTCAATAAAGCTGAGAAAGAATCTAGTTTCTGTCGAAGTAATGGGATTGGCAACAAAGATGATGGAACATATTGTGATGCTCATAACACCACCGAATTGTGTGGCATGAAGATTTTGGATTCTGAGTCATCTTGTGCACAAACTAACAAAAGTACTGATGGAAACAATGGTGGTGATAAGTGTCATAAAATGGAAAATGCAGATTCAAACGTGCCAATCAAAGATCAGACCTTACTCTCAGATGGGATGCCAGCGTTAGAGCTTGTAAAAGGAGATGGAGAAACAGACGGTCTTGATGGTTGTGCTCTTGACAATTCGGAGAGAACCTCAACATGTCTGAAGCAGCAGGAGAATGGCCTTAAACTGCAACATGATGAAGAATTGAATGAAAGTGGATCTGCTGTGAATGAGGTGAAATACCAAACAGTCATTGAACCTCGTGAACCTAGTGGGTCAGAATCAGGAGTGAAACCTAATCTCATTTTGGGTGGCAATCCTGAGCCTCATGATGAAATTCCACGCCCTGTTGAGAACCACCGTTCTATTGATACCTCAGCTTCCTATTCGCTCAAGGGTGAATCTTTGACTAGGAATAAAACTGTTTCCCGTGATGCTCAAACTACTTTCTGCTCAGACTCAAAACTGCAACCGGAAGTTGATGAAGATGCAATCTTAAAAAAAGCACAAATTATAGAGGTTGGATTGTTGTGTTTGCATTTCGTTTGTCTAACTTATTGCGGTGTGCGTATTTCTGTCGAATATCTGATACATTGAAGTGAATAGGCAAAACGAAAGAGGATTGCAGAGTTATCTGTTGCGACGTCTGTGATAAAAGTTCGTCAAAAATCTCAATGGGATTTTGTGCTTGAAGAAATGGCATGGTTGGCAAATGATTTTGCTCAGGTCTGTTAGAAGGTTTTGGCTTCTATTTTTCATTTCAGATACTTACCTGCTGTGTATAGTGCTTTTCAGTACGTGACATATTTTTCTTTGCTGGACGTGATGTTTCTCAAGGCTTATATTGAGAATTTCGTACTTGTTTAGGAGCGTATTTGGAAAATAGCTGCTGCAGCTCAAATAAGCTCTCGAGCTGCTATTACTTGTCAGTTGAGAAAACATGAAAACAGATCTTGTATGGAGGCCAAAAAAGTTGCTCATACTTTGTCAAAATATATCAAGGAGTTCTGGCATTTAGTAGAGGTACATTCTGATAGATTCTTTACTTTTCCTAGAGAAATATTCGGAATTTCAAGCAGATATTTTTTAATTAATGTATTTGGCAGATCAGCACATGCAAAGAATAATCATAATGGTATAATCTGAATGAAATGTACAATTACAGCAAACCTAATGTGCGTGTGGTATGAGTTCTGATTGAAACACAAATTGTTTAAGAGAAAAGGTTAAATGGGTAATTTCAAACTATAAGCTATACATAGTATGCCAATTTTGTCGATTAAAGGTTTTTGCTCTTGCTAAGCTTTTAAGGAATGAATGTAACATGACATTTGAAATTGGTGCTTTTCCTGGTGATTGGGCTATGGACGTCTCTGCAAAAGGAATTTCTAATGTTACATCAATGTATGACGTCAACTTTGAGCTATGTGTTCATGTAAACTAAAAGTTTTACTTTGACTTTCCTATAAAAAAACTTTTGACTCACTATTAATTGCGAATGTTTTTTTACCAATGTTGGTTAATTTCATAAACACCGTTAAAGTTTTCATCAATTAATATTTGTCTGTGGTGGACAGAAGTACAGGGATGAACTATTATTTTGCTTATGATTATCTTTGGTTTTACAGGCAACAAGAGTATTGCCTAAGGAGGATAGTAAAAACACACTTCCTGTTCAGGCTTATGCAGTGAGATTTTTGAAACATAATAATTCCGCTGTTGTAGATAACGGAGCTGAGGCACCGTTGACTCCAGATAGAGTATCTGACATGGGGATCCTTGACCTCGCATGGGATGATAATTTGACAGAAGTACGAAATCTTACCAAAATATCTTGATGTATTCTTCATTTGTCACCACATCTTTCCTGTTCCCTTCTTTGAGTTCTCCTCCCTAATGTCATATGTCTTGTGATATTTTGTTGTATGAGTGGATTCCATGACTTTCCCTTGAAATGATTCACTGATGGTTATCTTATATATATATACTTCTTTCATTCAGGAGAATCTCTTCTACACAGTCCCACCTGGGGCCATGGAAACCTATAGAACCTCTATTGAATCACAGGTTGCACAGTGTCAGGTAAATACTTTATTTGGCTTAATTTGTGTTGTGAGAATTCTAAGGTCCACTGTGTTTGCTGTAACATGTCACTATTTTTTCCCAAGAAAGAATTTACTATAGATTGTCTATGTAGCATATCTTCAAGAAGTAAAAAAAATGCTGTTGTTGGTGGTTTAACATACTAACATTGAAAATGCATCACGTGCCTCTAGAATGCCAAACCTGACATAATGGAAGTTCTAACCTTTTAAAAATCATACTGTGAATATTACAATTGCAGTACACTAATATTACAATGTGAACTCTTTGCATCAGTAACCTTTTGGCGTGTGACATTTCTCTAAAACTGTTCATATTCTTGCCCAGAAATTAGGAAATAGTGTTCAAGAGGAAGTGGAAACATCTGCATGTGATGCCACTACAGGTAAATGTGATATGGATATATGTTGCTCAGTTCTGCTGTATCATTTTAATTATTGAATTACTTGTTTTGAATATTCATTTGAACTGCAGACTTTGAATATCAAGATACTGCATATGAAGAGGATGAGAGGGAAACAAACACATATGACATGCCGATGGCCTTTGACTGTAGCAAGTCCTCAAGATTTGGCCAAAAGAAGCGGAAAAACTTGTCACATGCATATGGGAGGAGATCGTATGAAGTTAGTTCTGACTTATTACAAATGCAGTGTGCCAAAAATGAAGTTGTGAATCAACAATCCGCTTTAATGGCGAAAAGGCCAGGCGGCAATCTTAATGTATCAATCCCAACAAAACGTGTCCGAACTGCTTCTAGGAGAGTTTTCAGCTCATTTAGTGCAGGAACATCTGGATACATTCAGTTTCCAAATAAGACAGATGCTTCAAGTGGTGATACCAATTCATATCAGGATGATCAGACTACTCTGCATGGTGGATCACCTGTTCTAAATAGCATGGAAGTTGAGTCTGTTGGGAACTACAGTAAGCAATTACCATTTCATTCTTCAGAAGCTGTGAAACATAAGAAGAAGAAGAAAGCCAAGCATCTGGTATCCAATATCATGTGATTTGAATATGTTTGCACGAATAGTTGTGTTCCGCCAATGTCTTATTTGCTTTGGTATTCTTTAGCAGGATGCTGCTTATGAACCAAGATGGCAAGTTGATACTACCTTCCAAATGGAGCAGGTGAATCATTTTATGATTTTTGTTCCTCCCTGTATCATTTTACATTTTATGATAGATGTCATAGAACTATAAGGGATGCGTCCAAGATGCATATAAAATTTTCTCCATGTTCTGTTATGTACTAAATTATTCTTTTTTTGCCCAATGTAATATATCACTTTCAATTCCTCTCAGGAAAAAAAAACCATCACTTTCAATTGAACACACTGGAATTTTCTTGATATTTTTCGTTTCTAAGTTTTTTTTGTGTTTATTTTACTCAAAATGAGCTGTCCATTTTAAGATGACCGATGTAAAAGTGAGGGTTCCTCGTCTTCATTGGAATTGTGCTTATTTATATGAAATTGTTGTAACACTGTTCCCCCTTTTACAGTTTCAGAGGGATAACCTTAAGAAAAGTCATCAACTTGATTCTAATGGTAACAATGGTATAGCTTGTTCTCTTTCACATTATTAATGAATTCAGCATTACTACCATGCACTTCTGATGTAATTATATATCATTGGTGAAGGTTTATTTGGTCAATCCATGATGAAGAAGCCTAAGATTATGAGGTCATCACAAGATAACTCTTTTGAGAATATTGCACCTGTTGCTGGGTCTACTCCTTCTCCAGCAGCCTCCCAAATGAGTAACTTATCTAATCCAAATAAATTTATTAAAATGCTCGGTGGTCGGGATCGGGGCAGGAAGCCAAAAGTTCTGAAGGTACATTTTATATTCTGAGCTGCCTTGCTAACCTTTCACATTTTCTATTGTTGAATGTTTGTTGGTATTAATATTGAGGTTAAGTTTTTGTTTTTCTCAGACACCTATTGGCCAGCTGGGTTCAGGAAGTCCATGGACACTGTTCGAGGACCAGGTTGATATGCTTTGCATGAATATTTACCCACAAAATGCTCATCACATTATTTGAGACTTAAGATATGCTTGTTTAAAGTGCTTTAAAGGACTAGGCGTAATAAATTGTTAATGGAAATTTTTAGGCACTTGTGGTTCTGGCACACGACCTCGGCCCAAACTGGGAGCTTGTTAGCGATGCTATCAACAGTACTCTTCAGTTCAAGGTCAGTTTATTCAAGTGTATATGATCTTATTTCTGTTTTGATTTGTGATTTATTTCCAGTCTTTATTACTGCTGCCAAGTAATGCATATTATTATTCTTTCTGTTCATGCAAAGTTCATATTCCGAAAAGCTAAGGAATGCAAGGAGCGCCACATTTTCTTGATGGATAGAACGACGGGCGATGGAGCAGATAGTGCTGAAGATTCTGGTTCCTCTCAACCTTATTCTTCTACACTACCTGGCATTCCCAAGGTACAATGCCTTATTTCTCTTTCCTTGTGTTCTTGTGCCATATTGGTTGTTGCAGTAAATTTTCCTTCTGTTATACAGGGAAGTGCCAGACAGTTGTTTCAGCGATTGCAGGGGCCAATGGAAGAAGAAAATCTCAAATCTCACTTTGAGAAAATCATCATTATTGGACAGAAAAAACAATACCGTAGTAACCAGGTACTTTAACTGAATGAATCCATGTGACATTTATGTTGCCTCATCACATTTATCGTTATATAGTGCCTAACTGGTATTGAATGCAACATAAATACTAGGGCTGACTACAAATTTTAACACAGCCTTTTTCCACTTTTGCAATTATAACACACTTTTCCAATATTTGCAATCATAACACACATTTTGAAAAGTTTTGCAATTTTAACACATAAATTTTGCAGTTCCTTTATTATTTTTTAAAGGATCTTTCCTTTCATTATTTTTTATTCACTAATACATAATAAAAAAATAAAGATATAAAAAGACTCGTAAAAGTTATTATTTTCAACTATTAAAGGCTGCATGTTTTACCTCAAATCTTTGGAGGGCTTTAATTTATTTTCTTGTATAACGGTTAATGCAAATTTCGCTTGCCCTTTAAAGCTGTAAATAGTTTACTCTTTTTCAATAAGACAGAGTCATGACTATTATTTATGTAATTTCACTAATAATAAAATCAAATATCATTGTTAATTTTATTTTGTATACCTCAATTTGGTCTTGATTGTGTACATGTTATTATTATTACTGTTATTGTTACGTGATTTTTTAAGAATGATATCCAGGATCCCAAACAACTTCAGCAACCTCATGGTTCTCATACAGTTGCTCTGTCCCAAGTTTGTCCAAATAACCTGAATGGAGGCCCTGTTCTAACGTAAGATTTTAAGTTGTTTTCATCACATGCAATTTGCATGTGTAATGATTTAACTGATGAACCATTTCCACCACATACTCAAAACATCAAAATTCTTTTAGTTTTTTGTGCTTCATTTAACTGATGAACCATTTTCTTCATTGTCCTTTATATATTCGTATTTCTCTAAATTTATGACTCATGCTCCTTTGAAGCCCTCTGGATCTCTGTGACACCACTATTACTGGCCCGGATATGCTTCCCCTTGGATATCAAGGGCCACATCCTGGTGGATTAGCCACTGCAAATCAGGGTCCTGTTACTCCGATGTATCCTGCATCTGGTGCCAATTCTGCACTGCAAGGATCTCCGAATATGATGCTTGGCAACAATATTTTATCATCTCCAGGCTCAGTCAATTCCTCTTTGAGGTAATGAGTTCTTGGCAGCTCAGAAGTGTGCTTAATTTTTTGTTAATTATTATTGGATGCTCATTTACTTGCTTTAATATAGGGATGGTAGATATGTTGTTCCTAGATCTGCTTCAGCCGATGAACAGCAGAGGATGCAGCAGCATAGCCAAATGATGACGAATAGGAATGTGCCGCAGTCTAGTCTCTCTCCTTCTGGAGCTCTTCCTGGTACTGATCGTGTTGTCCATGTACATCCTGGTAGCAATGGCATGGGTTTAGTCGGCGGTGTTAATAGAAGCATACCAATGGCAAGACCTGGGTTCCGAGGCATTGCTTCATCAACGAATATGCACTCTGGAGTAGGTTCTGGTCAAGGGAGTTCACTGTTGAGACCACGTGAACCTTTGCATATGATGCGGGTATGCATTTATATTTTTTGCCAATCTTCTGGTAATTAGCATTCATTCTGTGGAAGGTTTGGAAACTGATGGAGATTATCCCTACAGAATCAGTTTGTTATCCAGCATATACTGCTACGATCTCCCTTATCTCAAAAATTGCCTGCAGACACCCACTTATAAGAATATTTTTTCTCTCGTAGCATGACATCATTGTGTTATTCTTTCGTCTATAGATATGCAGAATTATCGTATGGTTAGGAAAATGGTGTCGGAATACACATTCCGTATTTGGGGCTTATGTTCTGCATTTAAAATTTGAGGAGTGGACGAAATAGCATATTCTAATATGACTTTTGGGCTGGGTTGCTGATGGGATAGGGTATTAAGGGGTGAACATATTTCCTTGTGGTGATGTAGAGAGTGAGGACTTTGCCTGTTTCAAAACCTTCATAAACTGTCTGACGTATTGTAATTATCACCTTAATCTTTATGTATCACTGCTATTCTAACTAAGCTTTATCCAACAGAGTGTATCCTATTCTCTTCAAGTTCTATCGTGTAAACTTCATGGTTCTTGTGATTTTCATCAAGCGAAAATCTAGTTTTGATTAATATCATAAACTTTAACTGTTGGCTGCATAGCATTGGCATGTAGGTGCATGATAGAATCATCTAATTGACACATATCTGTTTGTCTGGGCCTGGCACTATGAAAGAATATTTTCCTTTATTGGTTTTTGTTTGTGAAATTCATGTATCAATGAAATATCTTGTTATAAACTTGAAATTGACACATAATTTAACTTTTTTGATCTTGAATATTTCAGAGCTATTTCTTTTGGGTGGATTCCTATATTTTACAGTTGCGCATGTGTTTTACTTTCAATAACAGATAAATTATCTGGTCTTGTAGCCTGGCCTGAGTCAGGATTCACAGAGGCAAATGATGGCACCTGAGCTTCAGATGCAGGCCTCACCAAGAAACAACCAAGTACCTCACTTTGGTGGATTGAGTTCGCCTTTCCCTAACCAGACCGCATCTCCACTGGTTTCCT
>AYJT01069012.1:0-12433 GCA_001278415.1 Ocimum tenuiflorum
GGCCATCGTTTGATGCCGAGGGTGTTCTCTCTCGAGTGTTTCTTCGCGACACCCGGGTCATCGCCGGTTACGAATTCGGATCCGGATCTGTGCTCTGAGCTCTGACTGAAAGTCTGCATTAAAGTTTCAAAGACGACATACTATTTATAGTGTTTGATGATGTTTTCTTTTCTTTCTTTATTTTATTTTTTGAGAGAAAGAGAGAAAAAAGCGTGTGATGATGCATTACAATGTCAACTCGAGTCGTTTTTGGTTTGGGAAAAAAAATGAAGGAAAATTTATCTTTTGATCAATTCGGAAATTTATATCAAGTCTTTTCAGTGAGGAAAATTTATCTAAAAGTTTAATTGTGTTATTGTTTTTTTATCCCAAACGATTTAGGGTGTTGAATTTATGTCAATGTGGCAATTAAATCCAAAATAGAAGCATACGTGGAATGGGTAATTAGAAATTGAACACCTAATTTCCAAATTCGCTGCGGACAACCCACCCGAGCCGATATGCATGTCAAGAATTACGTTTTATTTGCAAACAATCAACAAGGGCATTCGATCGAATGGCATCGTGAATTAGAGGCGGGTTTCAAGTTTTGCCCTTATTTTGGGTTCAATATAAATACAATTTTGGGACTTTTAGCAATCCTCTTTCAACACATCTGAGACGCATTGAGAGCTGGAAGAGAGTCTCTAGGCGAGTTCTTGCATTTGGGGTGATTGGAGAATGCGGAGTGACGAGTAACGGAGTCTACCGTGTTACTTTAGTTTCTTTTTCTCTATGAACTCTTGTTTCATGGTTCTTGCTTTCAATTTTAGCACGTGGAACTAAACCCTTTTTGTTTTAGAATTAGAAGGTAGATGAATTTAGTCTTTGATTTGTGAACACAGTTTGAGCAATATAATTCAGATTTGTTTTTCTTCACTTTTTGTTGCTTGTTCGATTGTCTGATCACCAATCTTACATTATTTCGTATGATAATTTGATTCGAGAGAAAAGAGTTGTCGTAGGATTTGAAGTGAAGGACACTGTAATTGAATAAAATCGAGAGATTTGAGATTATTTGTGAGAACGTGAATCTTAAGATCGGCTTGGAGTTAATCGTTGAGTAATTAATAGAGATATTAATCTGAACTTTTAATCTACGATTTATTTACTTCGAGAAAAAACTTCAACTAGATGTGCGATTGTTTTAAACAAACTGAATGTCATTGTTTGCCTATGTCTCATGGTTAAGGATTAAATATGTTGATATCTGGCTCTACAACACAGTTGCTTTTATTGAATTCAAAACTTTAATTTATTCGCACACTTCTAGCTTAGTCAAATATTTATGCCTAGATTAAATAGCCATACTCATATTTGATACTTTAAACAATAATGAAGAGAATTTCTGATAATTAATGTGATTCGTTTGTCAGTCCTTGTGGGATTCGACATTGGTCTCTATTGTATGCAATTACATCGTACACTTGCCGAGTAGTTATATATTTTAGCGATCAAGTTTTTAAACAATACCCTCATTTTTCCCTCAAAAAATAATTGGGATAAATATCACTAATCTATATAGAATATAAATTTATTGTTTAGCATGTTTTTGTAAAATATTTTTATATGATTGATATTATATCTCTCATAAAATTTATAATTACTATTAAATCTATTTATTTATTAATAAATTAGTGATAATAACGTGTGCACGTTGCGCATCCGTGCGAGTGACAAACTAGCATTCATAACTGAACATGGAGGACAAAGTTTGTTACTTAACACTCTCACAGTTATTGCCTCTCCAATCTTTCGGCTTAAGAAAGAATCTTCCACATCTCACCAATTCCAAACCCTATCCAATCTAACCCGGTAACCCTTGCTAAATACAATATTCTATTTGAGGGACAATTTAGTGATATTCAGCAATCAATTTACGGGGAGTGCTTTCTGAGAATTTTTCTAGAAAAGAAACAGAGACTCCAAGACTACTACTTACCTAGCTGCATTTGTAACCTCTCTTGGGAACTTCTTATTTTTATTTTCTGCCTTTTGTTGCAGCAACGAGTGGATTGACCGATTCATGTTACTACTTTCCTGACTTTATTTGAACCATACACATTGCATCTGTTGAAGATGATATGCTTACTTGTTGCGGATTCTTCTGCATCTTAATCCTATACGGACTGCATCCTTCGAAATTCTAGAATGCGTCTTTGCTTTTAAATGTGAACTATAGGCCTTTGGCTTCTTGCATAATTTGCTAACTGTCTTGGTCACTAATTATGTGTATTTTTCCTAAAAATTCCCCCCTTTATCAGTTGCGTTATGGTTTGTTTCAAGAGTGCCACCATTTCTGGAAAAGGAATAATATGTGATCTTGGACGACAATCATCAACAATGGAACATTCGACGAGACGATGCGATGCAGCGGTGAAGGAATTGCGACAAGGTGAGTTTTCACCATCGTGTCTCGCATTCATAAAGACAACGATGAACGATGCAAGAAAACAACAAACTCATGAAGCTGACTAATAGAAAAAGATGATGGCACAACCAAGAAGCAGGCAGTGCGGTACAACCAACAATGCATTGGCAACGCATGGCATGCACGGAAGATGATCCAATAGAGGAGATTGTCCTGATAGCCACAAGGCAAAGGCAGACGACGATGCAGAGCCAAGTAGATTATATTGTAGAATCAACTTCATGCATGCTGCCAGTTGTGATGCTTTAGCAGCAAACCCCAATCATGCCGTTGGAAACACATACATAGTATATATTGTCGGTTATGATTTATTTAACAAAATTATGACAATTCATTTGTGTCCATTATTAGTTACGGAGAGAAAAAAAAAAGTAAGGATGAATTTTGAGTTTATTTTGGAGTGATCACTTTTCTAATAATTGTAAAATGCAATTTTTCAAAAAAAAAAAATTAAACTAGCAAAATGAGCCATTGCTTACGTTTTTCTTAAATTGCATTCTGGAATTTTAAAGGAAGAATTCCCTCTAAAGACTTTTGAAAAATGGCAGTAAGTCAAATAAGAAAGCAGTTTTATTGGGGAACTGAGTTAATAATCCAGTGATAGTCTATCTTTTTGAAAGCCAATCTTGTTATCATGCATATGAACTCTCTGTTGGATTCATCTCATTGTTGGCAATGGGGAAAATTAAAAAATAGATATGTAGATTGCTTTGTTTAACTTATCCAAGATGTATGCCTGCTTACCTTAGCAATTGATTGATAGGGATAGGTCTGAATTGAATTATAATTCACTAACTCACGAGGACCTTTTCCACCTATACTTCAAAAAGTACCAATAAAAGAAGAAACAATTCAAATTTATCTCTATCTTCAACCTTCTGAAAAGATACAAACAAATAAATTTTCATTTGTGTTTAGAACACTTCACTTTTTCTCAAGATAAAAAGCAAAGAGAACCTAAATTAAACATTGTTTATTTTTCTCTCCATCTGGAAGATAAACAAAGGTCGTGATTTAGTTTATAATACCAACTAACTCAAGAGATTGTTTAAAATATTTCATGTATTTGTATACCTTTAGTAATTCAGTACTATGTTTTATTACGTGATTCTGACATAGAATAATCAACTAAATCGGTTTAATGCAAATTTTTTTGATTTATGTTTGATGTAAATTGTAATATTTCAGTACCATATCGATCTTATAAGTCGGAGGAATTTGTATTTAATTAATCCGGTCGACAGGTCCAAATGTGATTTCAAAGTACAAATGGGGCACTTTCGTCATTTGGTGTTCCCTTATTGTTTAGTTAGGATCCGAACGCGAGTCGAAACGGGCCCGACACGACTGCTCCGTTTCTCCCCTTTTCTTTCTTCCCCAAGCTCACAATACACACGCTGCTTCTCGTATACACTGTTTTTCTCTGACAATTTTCTTTAGCAACAATCAAATTGCAATGGCCAGATTCGAAGAATCCGGTCCTTCAAAGGGAGGGTTTTCTTTCGATTTATGTAAGAGGAACGAGATGCTACTGCAAAAGGGTTTGAAGCAACCCTCGTTTCTGAAGACCGGAACGACGATTGTTGGATTGGTTTTTCAGGTAAAGTTTTTATGCATCGTCTTTGTATTTTTTTATTTGGGGACTTTTTGTTGTTATGAACTTATTATTTGTTAATGTGGCTTGCGAATTGGGTTTGATCTTTAGGCTTCATTTGATGGATTTGTTTGTCTTTTTTCCCTTTGCTTGTATGATTAGTTGGGTGACTGTAATTGCTTATGACCTTGATTCAGTTATTTTGCGATTTGAGAACTTTATTCTAAGTGAATTGACGGTGAAAATCTGGAACCGTGTTTGAATATTTTGTTGGAAAAAATTTGTGATAAGTGTTTGCAAGGTCTTTACAAGTTTAGATTTTATCTTATTTATTAGATTTTTTTAAACCCTTCTGAATGTTGATTTTGCCATATCTTGGGTGAAATAGAAATTTATTCCGAGGTACATTAATTCCATATAATACTCTATTTCAAGAGAAAGACATTAGTCTGAAATAGAATCATCGCAGCATTATTATTTGAGGTAGAGTTGAAGCTGCAGTGCTTCAGAAATTCATTAAGTACAGATTTCATTGATCTGAACTTTTTCAAGTCTACTTGATACAGTACTAATTACATCATTTTGTTGTAAATCTATTTGGTTCTCTTTGAAACCCATTAATTTTTTAATTTTTTTTATGAAAATAGTCACATCTTTCTCAATACTGTAGCTTATGATATCTGGACTTTGCATAACTTAAATATGTCTTCCTTTACTATATTTATATGCTTTAGGATGGTGTCATTCTTGGAGCTGACACGCGAGCCACTGAAGGCCCCATTGTTGCTGATAAAAACTGTGAGAAGATACATTATATGGCTCCAAATATATATTGTTGTGGAGCTGGTACTGCTGCCGACACAGAAGCTGTTACAGGTATAAATTAGTTCAATCTAATCCTGCCTTGTTTACCCAAGTATCTGATTCCAGTAATGCAACTTATACTTGTTTTTTGTGGTAATACTGTAGACATGGTTAGCTCTCAGCTGAAGCTGCACCGATATCATACTGGCCGTGAATCTAGGGTTGTGACTGCTCTTACTCTTCTGAAGTCTCATCTTTTCAGGTGACCTTTATTAGTATTATTCTGAGACTAACTTGCAGTGTCATGAAATCCTGTATGAAAAGTTCATCTTCTAAAGAATACCTTGATTTATGTCTAAATCAGTTATCAAGGACATGTATCAGCTGCCTTGGTGCTTGGTGGAGTGGATGTGACGGGCCCTCACTTGCATACTGTGAGTTACTTTAGCCTTGAAGTCGTCACTCTTTTTTCTAATTATACATGGGGTCTAAAATTTGAGGAATCTATCCCCAGATTTACCCACATGGCTCTACAGATACTCTACCATTTGCCACCATGGGTTCTGGATCCCTTGCTGCAATGGCTATTTTTGAATCAAAATATCGTGAAGGGCTTACTGTAAGTTGTTTAGTTCTTTTATTGATCAGGCAAACACTTAATATCTTGATTCTTTGAGTTGAGAGATTACAACGGACTATTGCAGAGGGATGAAGGAGTAAAAATGGTGGCTGAAGCAATCTGCTCTGGAATATTTAATGATCTGGGGAGTGGAAGCAATGTGGATATCTGTGTCATAACAAAGGTTCGTAGTTAGAACGTCTGGTGATTTCACTATTTTATCATAGTTTCATTGGTTATTTGTGATACATGTGTTTCCGGCTTACCCCATTCGCATTTTCATTCAGGGAAAGCAAGAGTATTTGAGAAATTATATGTTGCCAAATCCTCGTAGTTATGTCAGTGAAAAAGGATACTCTTTTTCCAAGAAGACTGGTGAGGATCGTTGTAATATAGAAAAATATTCTTGCAAATATCTACAGTATGGTTTATTTAAGTTTATTTTGTTAGTTGCTTGCTTAAACTTTATTTTAATTTCTATTGTCATTGTCTCCTAATATCTGTAGAGGTGTTGCTCACGAAGATTACACCTCTAAGAGAGCTAGTAGAAGTGATTGAAGGTGGAGATGCTATGGAAGAATGAGTGTATGAGTAGAAGATATCACGGTATTTGTTATCAATTTTTACATCTAATGTCTTTTTTATTATATATTTTGATTAAGAAAGTCATGCGTGGTTAGACTCTTTATTTCTAGTTCATTTGGATGTTTAACCCAAACCTTTATTTTTTTAGATTAATATTGCAATGTTTCTATGATGTAGTTTCAGACTTATTTGTGTTCCTGTATTCCTTTCTTTTAACGTTTTGGATGTTTTATTTGGATTGATCACCTACGTTTAATTAATTTTTTCGGCAATGGCTAGGTTTGGAGTTCATGAATAATCCATAATTATCATGAGTTCTATTCTTAATAGCAACTAGTGAATTAAATAATTAGAATAACGCAACTATAGAATAATTGGGTAGAACTTGTGTAGTTATTTTTTTGTTTATCCTATTATCTGGTAAAATTTAATGAGTTTATTCTAGATTATCTAATTTGAATAAGGTTAATTGAAGATCACGGTTTGATTAATTAAGTATAAGAGGTAATCCAATTTGTAGAGCTGATTATTTATCAGATAATATAGATTTTAAGGCTGAACAAAGAGAAATATTGCGTCGATCTTATAATAATTAGAGAAGGCTGACAAGTCAACTTAGAACTAGAATATTTTAATGTAGAATAAACAGAACTATTGCATCAATCTTAAAAGAATTAGAGGAGGGATAATAGTACACTAACACCCCACTAACTATAATTGAATAAAAACACTCCACCTCCTCCCTTCTCCACCAGTCAAAATCAAGGACCCTTTCATTTCATACACTCTTCCCATGCAAGAAACATTAAACATATACTCGGCCCCTCCCATTCTCCCCAACCCTCGCCCACCTTTCTCATCTCTCAAAATTTTCTCCATGTTATTTCTAAGATATTGGCATTTTGAGCTTATTACCTTCCTAGAAGTTCAAAACTTGGGGAAGAAGGCTTGAGGTCGTCCATTTTGAAGAGAGATCGATTTGGAGGCCATTTTCGACCAAAATATCGATTGCCCAACCCATGGTTTTATCTTCTTTCTCGCTTGATTTTCTTCTTTCTTTAGATATTTTAATGTCATGGAGACATGCCTAGATATGTGTAGTATGTTTTCATGAAGTTATGGTTATATACACGTTTTTGTTGTAATAAGTTGGTATAAATATAATATGTGTTGAACATAGCCGCGTTTATTATTACATATATTTTCTTAGTGCTTCATTGTCGAATGGGCTTGTGTTCTTGTGCCAACATGTGATTTGTCTACTGTACTAGAGACACTGGGAGTTCAAAGTCGTGCTTGTGGTCATGCTGTTGATTTTGTGTTGGTAAAACCCAAACTCGCAGCCCCCCTCTATTTCCAAAAACTGGACAGTGGATGTCCGACCACTTTTCAACCTTTTCGTCTCATGGGACAATGGTAAGCACTTAGACAAGATATGCAATCCTAAACCCGTTCAAAAGATAGCATGCTCAACATATATAGTGTTTCTACCAATTTAATTTAACACGTGTATATAACCGTAACTTTATGAAAACAAACATATTTAGGCATGTCTCCATGAGATTAGATCATCTAAAGGAAGAGTAAAACCAAGAGATAAGGGGTGAAACCATAGCTATTTTGGTAAAAAATGGCCTCCAAAATCGATCGTCCCTTCGAAATGGAACCCCAAGCCTTTTTCTTCAAAATTTCCACGTCTAGGAAGAGGATATAAGCTTCGAAGTGTCAATATTTTAGAGAGAGAGTTGGAGAAAAATTGAGAGGGAGAGAGAGGAGGGCGCCGACCTGGGAATGGGAAGGAGGTGGAGTGTGTTCCTCTTTTCTTGCATGGGAAGGGGAGGTGGTGGAGGGTTTAATATTTAATTTAGTTGGAGGATTTGTATTTAATATATGATATGAAACATCGTAATGTAGCACATTATAATTAGGAGACATGTTGTGTAGTATACCGAACTTTTGCCTTCTATAGGGGATTTTATCCTAAGTAAATCATGTTAACGAATTTTATTTTAATTTGCATTCCGTCGTATAATTTCATCCCGACTTGTTAACAAGATTATATTTACGGTGATTTGGATGTTATCTTCTGTGGCGTTGACGTGAAGTCTGTGTTTTCTTTTAATTGTATGAAGGGTTTTTGACTAACATATGAATGAAATTAAAAAACCAGTAAACTGAAGTAATGTTTGGTAGAAAGCCGATTACTCCGAATTTTCACTACCAATCCGGCTTTGGTAATTAGTGGTGGGGATTTCTCTGAATGTGTATTTTTGGCTGAAATTTTCCATAAATTGAAAAGAATTCCACTTGGAATTCATGTAAATCCAGGATAAAATTCACTAGCAAATCCCCTAAAAGATAAAAATTTGGAACAAATACCATGTTACCTCTATAATAATATAACAGGATAAACGAAATATTATTATGTGAAATGAGATTTCACATTATGGTGTGAGAGAGAGACTAATTCTATGTTTACCTCTTCCATCCTCACACGTGTTGTGTGTCCTGGAAGCATGTGAGAGAAATTACCTCCTATGGTCAAAACCTACAGGCTTATCGTTTGTGCTAATTAATTATTTTTACAACTATACACTTTATTTCATGAATATCAAATTTTGATCATAGAGCATTTCAAATGAAAAGGGTCAGTGCTTAATTATCAGCCATTCCATGATTATATTCTTTAATTTGGCGGCGGAATAAGCAGAAGTGCATCCAGTTGTTGTAATTATTATTCCTTAAAGAAAGAAGTAAAATTATAGTGTGGTGCAGAAGATACAGATCCTTACATGATTTCCAATATATATTTGGGATTTGGTTCTGCTATCCAAAACACAGCAGAGGATATGGTTTCGTCATCCCTTCATTCAATGAATTTTGAATAATATTTTTTTTTCTTGTATTTATTTATTAAAAGAAAAGCAAATAAAGAGTTGGATCTGTGGAGAAGGCACGGCATGGTGGGGGATACTTGTGTCACACGAAAAAGATTAGATTTTGGGATGAGTATGTTTTATGCAATTCTACCTTCCTATACGGTTGGCTATGCCTATCACTGAAAAAACGTTATACCTATAGCTAGCTTTATATATACATAATACATGCATGAGCAATTGAGCATGAGATCACATACATTTGATTTTCATTCAATTTAATAGAGAAACGTGTTACATTATGTCTGGTGTTAATTGTTATTGGTAATATGGAGTTCAAAATCAGATGCAGATCCTCTGATTTTCTTTTTTCTTTTTATCTTTACTTTCAGACTATAATAATTTAAATTCTGATAATGAAACCAAAAATAAAATTACTTTAGGTTTAATTATGAAACAATACATTTTATTTATGATAAACAAAAATTGATTAATTCAACTAAATAATCAGACACTAATTAACACGATGTGCCCTAAAATGACACCACTTTTGCATATTTTCAAAATTTTCTTTTTCTTTTTCATAATTTTACTTGCTTTCCCTGAGTGCACTTTAAATTTTTCAGAAAAATAATTTATTTTAAAACACATTCAAAATTCATCTATACTTTTTTTTACCGGAACTGAAATTTTAAGACACTTCATTTTAAATTTAGTTTTAAGTTGATACTGTTAATTGAAGTTTGTCTTGTCATGACTGAAATAAATATTTTTGTTGTGAATTTAATTTAATCATTCCAATTATTTTATATCACTTTTACAGTTATGCTATTTTACTTTTATGCCAATATTAGAATTGTAGCCAAGCTATTCATGGGTACCTGGAATTTTGATTCAATATGAGCTTGTTTGAGCACATTTAATGAATGTCGTTCGAATCAAACTTAAGCTTGATGTTAATCATCAATTAAAGTGACTAATTAAAAATTAAATATTTATAAAATACGAAACAGTTAAATCTAGATATTGTAAGAATTAAAGAAAGAAAAAACGAAAATTTTAAAAGAAAAATAGAAAAGAACGAAAATTTGTTAATAATTGGCGTCGTTTTAGGGTGCATCATGTTAATTAGTGAATGCTATTCTTTAGTTGGATTAATCAGTTTTTGTTTTATCATAACTCGAATTTACTATTTCCCCTAAAAAAACTAGAATTTACTATTTCATACTTACGTTTATGAATATTCAATTTTATTAATCAATTGAAGATTAATTATTTCACGATTAGATATTTTATTCTTTGTCTTAAATTAATTTAGTCAAGTAAATTAATTAATACAACAATAATTTTATATTATTTCAAATTCAAATTAAATATCAAAAGCGAAAATAAAAGTTTAAAGGCAAAAACTTGTGTTAGAGTGCCTAAACGATTTAGGTGGATCTAAATAGTTCATTTCCACACACCCAAACTCATATCCGCCTTGGATCCAGAACCCAAACTCATACCCACCTTGGATTTTAAACTCAAACCTGCCTAAATCATTTAGGCGATTTAACGGGAGACGTCCTCAAAATAAAAACGTCATGTGTTGTCATTTTTGGGCACAACACGGTAGAGACGGCACAGTTCCAGTTCCAGGTCGGTTCCAAATCGGCGGTTCACCGGTTTTGGTGGAACCGGAACCGGTACCAAAACCGACCTAACAATGTAGGGGTAACAATTCCAGTTCGAACCGTGAACCAACTGTTCCGGGCCGAATCACCATTTTTTTAAAAATTAAGTTTAAAACTTTAAATCGGAATACTAGCTTTTAAACTAGTAAATATTGGATCGATCAATAAGTTTGGTGGTTGATGAACTCTCTGAGCTTATGTAAACTATTGTTATATTATATAACTTATACTTGAATTTTGAAAGCAAGCCCACTCGATATTATATGTGTTAAAAAAAATTTGCGGGCACGACATTTCGTTTAAATCAATAAATGTAAGCATGAAATATGAAAAAAGTACGATGAAAAATCATTTTGATAATTTTTTATTCCACATTTCAAATTTTCATGCTTATATTATTAAATATTAATATATTTGACAAACATAATATTGGGTGAGATTGCTATTTGAAAGTTCAAATATAAGCTTAGAGAGTTCATCAACCAATGAACTTATTGATTGATCCAATATTTGAGGTAATTTTTTGACATTTACTATAAACTAATAAACATTAAACTTTAATATTGGGTGGAATTGGGGGAGGGAAAATTAGGTTTGAACTTAATTTTTTCCCTTAAATTAAGTTGCCTACGTATGCCTTCTTCAAAGGGAATCAAAGCCCATGTAGTTCTTTTACCTTGTTTACCTTCTTGGTGAGTCGACGTCGGTGGATTGTTGGTTGGGTGGCCTAATTGAAATCGAAGTTTCTATCTCCAAGTCCATCGGATGCATTTGTGTAATGGCTCTCTATCCCCTCCGATTTGTTGTTGTCATCGAGTTGAGGTCATCGCTGATGATGTGGCTCCAATCCAGTTCTTGTTTTCTCTACTCGGTTTGCACCCAATCCTTAAGCAACACTTGCGCTTCGAGGTTGTAGGCACTCAAGTTGGACATTCTTTCATCCAACTTATACCCACCGGAGCTAAATGTTTGTTCTATGTTAGGAATAAGATGTAATTTTGATGATGACAAACACCATTAGTTTAGAATCAAAAGTTTCAAATGAAATCTTGTATAGGTTTATCTTTATAATAGTTTAGATCCTGAAAAGCTGAAGACCACAGTTGAGAGGAACACAATTGTGAGGTGAAGCAGCTATTGGCAATCAGATGAAATATGAAGAAGACCACAACTGAGGGAGGTTCTCAGTTATGAGAATGATCAGCTGTGAGGAACACAGCTGAGCTGAATGTCCAGTTACGGACTAGTCAACTGAGTGAGCAAAGAGAATAGAAGTCTCCAAAAGCTGACACAAGATCAGTTGCCTATCACTTCAAGCTGAAGACAAGGATAATATCGACAAAAGGCAACCTTAAAAAGACAGTTGTCTCATGTGACGACTAAATCTTAAAAGAGAATGTCTGAAGTGATAAGACAGGTAGTCAGAACTGACCTACCCTAAAAAGAAAGTTAGTCAACTGGTTATTATCCGTGGGGTAATAACCTTAGCCGAAGACCCAGTGGATAAGGGGCTGACAAAGCTGACCGCAAGTGCACTAACGACGACCTTTTGCAGACCAGATTTTGAGGGATTTGTCCGTTGTGAGACAACGGCTAGAATTCAAACCTATAAATAGAGGAGACCAACCATGGAGGAGGAGTTATACACACATAGAAGTTACAAATTCTGCTATTTGCTTATTTAACCTCAAACATTCAAATTCTCTCAAGCTCACTCTAAGTTCTAAACTCGAGACATCATTCCAGTGTTCCAGAGCTTTCACCTGAGGACATTGAGACGTTCTTGGATAAATTCTTTATCAAAGAACC